>PVJA010000633.1:140205-159237 GCA_004027025.1 Myocastor coypus | reverse complement strand
GGGGGGGGGGGGCGGGGCGGGAATCAAACCCCGGGCCCCTGTGCTTGCTTGCAGGCACTTTAATCCATTGAGCTATTTGGCCGGCCCTAAAGCATTTTTAAATTTAAATAAATGTTTTCTATTTTTCTGTGGTGACTTCAACTTAAAAAGAACTTAGTGAAATTTCATCTATTTCTAAAATGAGATATGCCCTAGACAGGGTTAAAAAATTAATAGACTTTCTCAAGTTTATCTTCATACTTGAGGTAAATCTGAACTCTGCTTTCTGTTTCTTTATCCCATCTTCTTTACATATCACACTACTTTCCAAAATCCAAATCTTAAAGCAGTCTCAGAGTTTTTACTGTTTATTCTGGGAGGGATGGCTAAGTGAGCAATGGCATAATTCAGTGAAATGAATCTTGACTGCAGAAATGTTTTCTAAGACTGTCATTCCTCTGGTTGTTTGCTCATCTTTCCTAACAACCTGGAAGCACCATTTCCCTTCTTGTGTCCTCTCTGCTGACCTCCAGTGTAACATAATGCAATCACAGGTAATGAGATGCAAGTAATCCCCCTGAGAGAAAGCCTCCGCCTTCTACCAGTCATGCTTAATGCAGTAAGAGAGGGCATTGGAGCCAACTCTGAGAACTTCCCCTGGAATTTCCTCGGGAGTTTGGAAGCTATCAAGCACGGACTAGACTGCAAGTGGCTGGCAGCTGGCAGCTGGCGTGTGTACTGTAGAAACTCAATATGGAGAAAAAAAGTGAATCTGTGACTTTGTGTGGTATATTTAACATTATCACCACATACACACTGAGTTAAAATCTGTTTGTGGTTGAAGAGAAATCCAATTCCCTCCCACTTCACATCTCAGCTTAGCTTTGGTGTGAACATCGGGCATTCTCATGACAATGCCCATGGAATCTACAAAGTAGAAGATTAACTTATGAAAATTTTATATGTAAATAATAAGAATACATTTTAAGACATTTTCTCTGACTCTTCCCTTTCCTTATTCTCTGTATTATCATTAACCAATTCCTGAGGCCTTCGTGTCTTTTAAAGTTTTTCAAATATGTCCTCCTTTACTGCTATTCTTACCATCTGCACTTAAACTCTCCTTAACCCAGTCCTACATAACCCAGTAAACTCCTCTTACTCTCATCCTCTTTTCATTTTCTTTAAGACATTAGTTATATGCAACAAATAGTGTTACTTTATCAAGTTCTCATGACACAACTTTCTGAGTCTTAATGGCTCTTCTTGACCTTCAGTGTCCTCCTGCTCTCCTACTAATAACAATAACGATTAGTGCTGAGTACCCCAAGTGTGGGACTCTGTGATAGGTACTTTGCATTTACAGTTTGCTAACTTGAACCCTTGTTCTGATTAGACTGAGGTTGTATTTTCCACATGCATGTTGCTTTTTTCTATACCTAGGTTACATAGAACGTGATGTACATGCTCTTTTTTCCCTTTAAGTTTATTTGTACATGTGTGTAGTATATAACATCTACAGTCCTTGTGGAACACAATGCATATATTTAACTGTGCTTTATATTCTGTAAACTCCATAGCCCCAAATTCTACTAATACTTTGAGCCTGAAATCACTTCCCTGCTCTTTAAAGCTCTCCTTATTTATATATATGGGAGTCCAATAATAGACTTCAAAAGTGCAAACCATTTAAAATGTCATATCTTGTGTTGTGCATTTTTTTTTTCTGAGGTCAAAAGTTCCCATAAGATCCTAAAGAAATCCACAGAGGAAGATGACATACTATCTTGATAACAAGTCTCCTGTCTACATCTGGAAAGTATATATCTTAGAGCATAACCTCTGATTTTTTCCATTGTAAAAACTTCTTGCCAAGGGATATTGGTCTGAATTTTAACATTCTGATGTATTGTTTTAATTTGTACTAAATGATGTGCTCAAAATTTGATGTAGAAAACACAGTCCTTACATACTGAGAACTTGTTTTGACAGTTTTTAGTTTTTAATTTTAAAACATTGGATAGTTAATATACTATATAATTTCAGGTTCAAAACTACATGAAAATTAAGCAAAATCTCACTGACTCAAGAGAAGTATCAATTAAAAACACTTTAACAATACAGATATTATAATAATGTTGGTGCTTCATTAGTTAGATCTCTTTTGGTTGCAAATAACAGAAATTTATTAGAATTAAATCACAGTATATTAAGAAAGTATAAAGTATAGGTTTCTTGAAGGATTATAACCTGGACTTAGGAAAGAATCCATGAAGAACATAACTATTTTTGTCTGACTTAACCTGCTTCACTTTACTTTCTCTTACTCTTTCACATAAGATCACTTTAGGCAACCAGTTCAGTTTCTTATCTCTTAGTTCTTGAAGAGAAAAGTAAGAAATAAAAACAAAGTCCTGGCCTGACTAGAGTTGTCTGTGTGCCTTAGTTGCCTTTTCATTGCTTGGGCAAAAACCCAACACTCACAAGTTAAAGGAAACAAGGTTTATTTGAGTTCCCAATTGTAGAAATTTCAGTCCTTCATTAGCTGGCTCCAATGTAGGGAGGACTGGTAGAGGGCATGGCAGAGGGAAGCAGCAAGACTTCTGGCTTCTTCCTCTTTATTCTATGTAGCCTGTTTTTGGAAGCCACCCATAGCCAGGGAAGGTCTCTCTTCACTAACCCCATCTTCTATACTCAGAACTATGCCAAGCCAATGAGTAGGCTGATCCACAATCAACACCCATGATCCAGTCACTCCCCAAAGCCCTTCTTATGAGACTATGGGTGGACATCTAGATATAAGCCGTAACAGTATGCTAAACTGGTTAATCAGCTCAGGAAACAGTCCAAACACAGTGCCAGGGATTCAACCCTGTGTCTTAAATGATTAGGCAAAAGTATTGTGGACCAGCATAATGTCTGTCAAGGTGCCTACTAAAAGAGTTGTGAATATGGTCAACTGCCATTTAATTTTCATGAGTATGAGGTTACTTTAGGTCCAGATAGATACCTATTGCTCATTATCTCCTTTTCTGTTGGCGAGGGGAACAGTTTTTGTTGAGTGGCATATTCTCCCTGCATTTAGAAATTGACTGCTCATCTATTTTCATTTAAAATTTCCTAAGGCTTAAAGTCTCTTAAACTTCCAAATTCAGGGGCCCAGCAGGATGGCTCAGTGGTCTAAAGCACCTGCAGGTGGCTGCAGGGACCGCGGTTTGATCCCTGGTACCACATGCTGCACCAGCCCTGCCCTCCGGTCAGGCTGAGCCGGCCATAAAAATAAATAAACAAACAAAAGTTCTGAAACAAGAAAAAATAAAATAAAATAAAATTTAAAAAAACTTCCAAATTCACACTGGCTGACCCTCTCACACTACTGGAGGCTTGATTATCTCCTCTAGCTATTCTGTGGGGTAATGTCCATTCAGGGAACAAGGATCACTGTCTGATAATCAAGACTGGCAATAAGGGCTGGGGAGATAGCTCATTACAATAAGAATTTGCCTGGCAAGCGCAAGGTCCTGAGTTCAATCCCTGGTACTTCAAAAAAAGAAAAAAGACTGGCAATAAGCAAAATGATTTATGGATTATGTCAGTCCTCTCCTTCTAACTCCATTTCAAAGAAGGTGGTCACAGATGATGCCAAGAAAAGCAATTACTGCGTAAATAACTTTGACACCTAATTTAATACATAAAGAATATGGCTCTAATGTATTTCTATATGTCATGATGCAGCTAAATGAGTTTCATTAGCCCGGCGGGATGGCTCAGTGGTCTAAAGTGCCTGCTTGGGAAAGCTTGGGCGGCTGTAGGGACCGCGGTTCGATCCCCGGCACCACATGCTGTGCCAGCCCTGCCCTCAGGGCCAGCTGGGTCTGCCATAAAAATGAGTGAATAAACAAACAAAGGTTCTGAAATAAGAAAATAAATAAATAAATAAATAAATAAAGTAAAAAATTCTTTAGCTGGGCATGGTGGCGCACGCCTGTAATCCCAGCACTCGGGAGGCTGAGGCAGGAGGATCCGTGCGAGTTCGAGACCAGCCTGGGCTACAAAAGTGAGCTCAAGGCCAGCCTGAACTGCATAGTGAGACCCTGTCTCAAAAAGACAAAAAAAAAAAAAAATTAAATAAATAAATAAATAAATAAATAAATAAATGAGTTTCATAGATTTATATCTTAGAAATACTTGACTTATTTTGAATTTAGGATCTTGAGTAAAAGCTATTTAAGAAAAACAGAAAGGACACTACCATTTTAGGTAAGTTTTTTCTAGACGAGTACTCCCTCCTTCCTCTTTTCTTCCCTCCCTTCCTCCCTTCCATCTGTCCAGAAGTAAATTCTTAGAACTTTCTAGGACTTTCACTTTCTGAATTTTTTATTATTTTTGTGTGTGTGTGTCTTTTTTTTTTTTTTTTTCTGAGACAGGGTCTCACTATACAGTTCAGGCTGGCCTTGAGCTCACTTTTTTGTAGCCCAGGCTGATCTTGAACTCGCACTGATCCTCCTGCCTCAGCCTCCCGAGTGCTGGAATTACAGGCATGCACCACCACACCCAGCTGAATTTTTTTAAAAAATGTATTTGGAACAGGGTCTCATTATGCAGCTTGGACTCACAGTTATCCTCCCGTTTTTGTCCTCCCCAGCACTGGGATTACAGGCCTGCGCCCCCACACCCAGCCCTCACGACCATCTCAGTGTGTCTGGGGGCAGGGCTGGTGTCAGTGTGGCAAGCAGTGCCACAATCAAACCTGGTTCCTGAGCTTGCCTAAACAGGCTCTTAGTTTGCTTAGTTCACTGAGCTATCTTGCTGGACCTACTTCCTGAAATATTTATCTTACTGCATAAAACATCCTTAATAATAGTCATAAAGAAAACCACCCCATATAGAGTTAAATCTGTGTGTATAATAATATACACTTGTAGGTATATTATTATTTGGGTTATTTTTAAAACCACCTTAGAGGGTAGTTTTAATTTCTGAATTTGTTGTTTCACAATGAAAGCTATTTTTTAAAATTTCTGTAGTTATTATCAAATGGTTTAACATATGTTTTAGAATACACATTGTTGGCCTACTTCATAGGACTGACAAATCTGTTGAAGAAAGGTAAAAAGCTAAGTGTTTGTGAACTGGTCTAGTTGGCCAGGTTGGCATTCACCTCTCCCACTCATTTCTTTAGGTTGTATTTTTGGTAAATACCAACTTTCTCACAAGCTTTTACACTAGGAAGCTATCTAAATATCCAGTTTCAAATTTCATTTCATTTTTGTGGAACAGGGGATTGAACTCAGGTCCTTGTGCTTGCCATGCAAGCACTTATTCTACTGAGCTATCTCACCAGCCCCCAGTCCTAAATTTTAGAAAATCATTAAGAGGATTGTGGTTCCCAATGAACATAACACTTTTGCCTTCCTAGTTTTATTAGTAATACTATTGCTCTTTTGAATGAGTCTATTTTCCATGGTCATCATGCTGGATATAATAGCAGTTCTCTGTTGGAAATATGGGATGTAACTTTAAAAATGGTGAATATATATATATATATTTTTTTGTCTTTTTAAGACAGGGTCTCACTATGCAGTTCAGGATGGCCTTGAGTTCACTTTTGTAGCCCAGGCTGGTCTCGAACTCACACCGATCCTTCTGCCTCAGCCTCCCGAGTGCTGGGATTACAGACGTGCGCCACCACGTCCGGCACAAAAATGGTGAATATTAAACTTTTAAAATTTGTTACAATAAGAGACACACTGCCAGTGAACCTCTCCAAATACTATCTCTCACTTCAAATGCACTTAGCCTATCTTTCTTGCTACTCCTGGATGCAAGGCTCAGAGGCCTCTTTCATGTCTTCAGTTTCATTGTGGCTGCCTCAGTGTCTGAGTTGACTCAAAGCATTTACTCTTCATGGTTTTTTTGCCTTTGAGGAAAAGCCAGCAATTTCATGGAGTCACATCCAGTGAAGAAGGTGGACGAGGACACCATCTGTATTTTGAGAAGTCCACCTTTCCGCGGGACGGTGCTGAGCAGCTGCACTCACTCCGTTGTTGGTCTCACCTCACAATTACATTCATCAATATTTTTGGTATTGATTCTTCTTATCCCTGAACCTCTAGGTTTTTCATTTATAGCAGCATCTACATCTTTCAATAACTGTTTTTTTTTTTCCCCCAACAAAGTAAAATTACATACAGGTACTGAATGTACTATCAGTGGACACAAAAGTGGTCTGTCATGTTCTTGTCCTGTTCTTTCACATTTAAAGCTATCTTTGAGAAATTTTCCATTTAGGTTTTATTAAACACTTATTTTTGACACTCAAGTATCTTCATAGTTGCAATTGCTATAACTTGGGAAATGCTTCTTTGGTAGCTGCTTTCCTTCAAGTTTTTAATCCTTTGAACAGGTATCTTGTGCTCTAACAGATAGCATTTCACCTCCGAAAAGATATGCTTTTTCTTTGTTTGGTATTCTAATATCACACAAAAAAATTATAAATTCAATATCTTAAAAACAAATTGATTCTGGTACCATACACTGTGCTGGCCCTGCCCCGGGCACACTAAGCCAGCCATGAAGACCGTGCATGGTGCTGCACTCCTGTAATCCCAGCACTGAGGAGGCAGAAAACAGGAGGATTACTACAAGTCCAAGCTGCATAGTGAGTCTCTGTACCAAATACATAAAAAAAAAATTGAATGATTTTATAATCAGTATGCATTTTCAAATTTAACTATTCAAATTCACACCTCTAATTTTGGTGAATTTATTAGGTTAGTAGAAATTTGTTAACTGGGTTAAAATGAAAGTTCCCCTTCCATGGATATTTTCATTTGTTTCATATCATTTTTGAGCTAGTGTCTTGCAGTTTAGGCCATCTTTCATCTCACTTTGTAGCCCAGACTAGCATCAAACTTGCAGCAATTCTCCTGCCTCAGCCTCCAGAGCAGCGCAGGGATTATAAGCATATGCCACCATACTTGGCTTCCTTCCATGGATTTTTAAGAGGGGTGTGTGTGTGTGTGTGATGTGGTTATATATTTGTATTATTTTTCTATGGTTGTCATAATACACTACAGAAAATTACCAGCTTAAAAAAAAAAAAAACAAAAAAAACACTCTTTCATAATTGTGGAGGCTAGACATCAGAAACAAAGCGTCAACCGGGTTATGGTCCTTTCAGAGCCGCTAGATAGAGGATGATCCTTTCTTGCCACTTCTGGCTTGCAGTCACCCCAGGTATTGCTTGGCTATGGTAACACCAGTCCAGTCTTCTCCTACATAGTTATCTTCTCAATAGGTCTCTATCTTCGCTTCTTAGATGACACCAGGTTAAACTAAGGACCCCTCTTACTTGAATATGATTTCTTCCTAACTACTTACATCTGCAATGTCACTGCTCCCAAATAAGATAATTTAAAGGTACTGAAGGTTAGGTACAACCACATATCTTTTTCTGTGATTAGACTTCAACCAGAATAATAGCTAATGTATAAGGGATGATTTGTAAATTTTTTTGAAGTATAGGCATATTTATTTAAAAATGTAATATAATATATTAAACTGTATTATTTGAAATAGAGAAAAAATTGAGTGATACACTATTAAAATATCTATGGTAGTAGAATTTTGCTACTTGGTCTTTCTAAGTATGCCTAGGCTTTGTCAACTGGACCTATATGTAAATTCATTTTTTACTTAAATAAAAATTCTGTAGGCAATATTATTTATACTTTTGATTAAGATGTTTAGCTGAGTCACTGACTTTATATAGTTTTCTTGAATATATTTACAAGTCTATCCAGATTTCCACACAGAATTTTCATATTTGCTTTCATAAATGAGAAATATAAAGCTAGAGAAAGGTTCGTCTAAACCAAACACACTGTATGACTATTCTCTCTATTACTTTGAAATGTATAAAAGGAAACTTTAATAAAGGCTCAAAGGAATCTCATAACATATATAAAAACTAATGAATGTTGTGCTAAAGTTGCCAGCATCATCTTTAATTCAAAGGAGAGTTGCAACTGTTCTTCTATAAGGTGCATCTTTCTGAACTGCCTATTCCAATATTTGATGTTAGGGCTAAGAAGAAATTAGAGGTTAAATATGAATGGACTAATTAGCTAAGTATAATGCTTGTGAAGTAGATCAGAGCTAAGGATAAACAGTCATCAAGTGTTTGGTTACATAGAAGCCCAGAGCTTACTGTGGGTCGCCTAAAGAGGGCTTGACAAAACTGGATCTAGAATCTTGTTCCATAGACACACACTGTCTTTCCTTCCAAAGTTTGTTTAGAAATTGTACCAAAAAATAGTGAATTGTGTACTTTAAATGCATGAGCCACAGGCCACATATGTAAATTATATTCAAAAAGTGGTCAATGCATTGCAGTTTCCAAAATATGTAATCAAAATACAATACACTTACTCATTTTAAAATAATAGTTTGGTTTTTAAAATTTCACAGCAACACCCATTCCCCTGAAAACAGTAACATATGTCTACTCTAAGGCCTAATTAACAACTTAGGATAGACTAAGATTTTATTTATAGCACCATCAACTTCATGGTGGAAGAGGATAGCTTAGAGAAATAAAATAGTTTAAAAACTGGCCCTAAGACATTTACAAAACCCACACACATTTATAGTACTAAGTTAAAATGTAAATTTTTAAGTGATGCTCTGGCATGGAGCATGAGAAATCATATTGCAAGTTCACTTTTCTAGAGGACACACTAAATTAATAGCAAACTTAGTGTTTTCTATGTTCTCTTATTCTGAATCCCTTACATACTTTAAATTTCTTATTCACTAATACTCAGGCCATCCAAATCAATCTCCTAGCTTTTACTGTATCTCTTAGTATTTTTAAAAAGTTTATTGTATTGAGGTAGAATTTGTACCAATTAATGCTTGCTCATTGTAAGTGTACAGTTCAATGAGTTTTGCTTATGTAACTATCACTGAAATAAAGTTAAGGATCATGTCTATTTTTTAAAAATTCCTAACCCTTGTGCAGTCTCTCTTTACCCCCTACATGCCTGATAGTTTTGCCTGTTTTAGATGTCACATAAAAGGAACCATATAGTATGTTCCCTTTATGCCTTAAGTCTTTCACTTAATATAATCTTTATTGGGCGTCTCCCATGTTACTATGTATCATTGCTATGTCCCTCTTATGTGCTGATTAGGACTCTGATATGTTTATTCATCAGTTGATAGAAACTTGGTTTCTTTCCAGTTTTCATTTCTCTTGCATAAATATGAGTGAATTTATTGTTAGGTCATATGATTACGGGTGTTTAATTGTTAAAGAAATTGACAAATGTTGTTCAACTACATTATATCTCCTTGCCAAAATTTTATTCTAGGTTTTGTGAAGAAATTTTTATGATTTTACCAGTTCTATTTAGCTCCATGATCCATTTTGAATTAAACTTTAAATATAGTATAAACCCGGCGGGATGGCTCAGTGGTCTAAAGCGCCTGCTTGGGGAAGCTTGGGCAGCTTCAGAGACCGCGGTTTGATCCCCGGCACCACATGCTGCGCCAGCCCTGCCCTCGGGGTGGGTTGAGCTGGCCATAAAAATGAGTGAATAAACAAACAAAGGTTCTGAAACAAGAAAAAAAATAAATAAAAATTTAAAAAATAAATATAATATAAAGATTAAAGTTCTTTTTTTAGCATATGATATGCAATTGTTCTAGCACAGTTAACTTTTGGTCTCTCTAACAAGTATTGAATAATAGACTTATGAGAAAATACTTGGTTTGGTTCATGGTTTTAGCAGCTCTAGTTCATATTGGGTCATTACTTTAGATCCCCGGCAGAAATGCCGATCATAATGCAGTGAGAACATGATAGAGTAGAACTGCACCCCTCATGGTCAGAAGCAAAAGAGAAAGAGGAAGGGGTCAGTGTCCCACTGTCCCTCTTAAGGGCAAACCTCAATGGTCTAAATTTTTCCCACTGGGGCCTAATCTTACAGGCTCTACCATCTTCCAATAACATTTGTCTGGGGACCAGTATTTTTCCATAGGCTTTATTTTATTATTACTTTTAATAAGAAATGGTAATGTGACCATTTCAAAACACATTAGTAATACATTCCAAATAATAGATACAATGCATACTGTTGTCCTCCTAGTAGTTATACAGAACACAAGGTGTAGACATTTATAATTATCATTGGTGCAAAAAATTTCTTCTCATTGAACTAAGTGAAAGTAGTTGTATACATAATACAGTGTTCCATAATTGCAGTAGGTTATTGGCAAAACTGTCAATGTTGAAAGCTGTTGATTTGAGCCTTTTAAAGCTCAGCATACTAATTTAGCTTTATGTTTTATGCCACATGGTTAAACTTTTCTGCTGGGTGGGTAAGGCCAAGTTAAAGCAACACCTATATAAAAAAACATATAATTTTTGTATGTATCTTCCAAAGTCAATCAAGTCCCCTCAGGATTTACTGTGAAACCATGTACAGTGCTTTGTAGAACTGTTGTCAGTGTCAGCCATTTGGATGAGTCACGGCCTTTGCTTGACCAGTTTGCTCTCTGTAAAAGCCTGAGAGAATGTTTTCTCTCTTAAGGGACTCTCCTCAGGCACACTATATATCTTTAATCCCTTTCTTCTGTAGCCCCATAATCTTCTTGAACAGAAGATTTGGGAAACCACTGAGTTATAGGATGTTATAGCACAGGTTTTCTTATGTCCTGAGTCCTCACTGACCTTGAAGGTCTAGGATCAAAATATTGGCTATCCTTGTAGCCCTTCTTTTTCTTTAATTTTTGGCCTGTAACCTTATATTCTTAACCCTCCAGAAGAAAAGTTTAGTGATACTATTACTCTATAACATAGGGACCTGAGCTTAGCATTACTGTCTTTCTGAGTATCAAACATCTTAGACTTAACTTGGAATTGGCATTATCTATCAATCATTGACATTCTAATAAATCTCTATAGAATGTGATAAAAGCAGTTACACATTTTTACACAGGAATTTAGAAATCTAAGCATATACAAGATTGTCAATCCTTCAGCATTTTTCCTAGTCTCTTACTCTCATTTAATACTCTTCATAGGCTTTTGGAAGGCATTCCTGCTCCAAGCTACAACAAATGTGGGAAAGTCTCTCTTTTCCTCACTAAAATCCCTTAACACTTTTCGTCAAAAACAAATTGACGTATATATATGGGAGTGTATGGGTTTTTGTATTCTCTGTTCTGTTCTGTAGATCTCTGTTTACCTCTACACCAATACTCCACTGTCATCACTACATAACTGTCTTTGTTTGTTTTTGTTTTATGTATTTAGTACAGGGTCTACAGGGTCTCACTATATAGATTGGACTCTGGTGATTCTCTTGTTTTCAGTCTCTGCAGTGCTAGGATTACAGGCGTGCACCACCACACCCAGTCTTGATGTTATTTAAGCATGCCCGGGGTGGAGGGGTAGGGTGGGGGAGTCTGAGGGGGGCAGGCACAGCACTTGGGGTGTTGAACCCTGGCTGCTGCGCTCTGCCTAGGCAGCCTCTTTAGTCTGCTGAGTCACTGAGCTATCTGGCTGTCCCTTTGTAACTGTAAATCTCAAAATCAAATTCAAATCCATATGGCTTCTTTATTTTCAGCATTGTTGTAGCATCAAGCATATTTTGTTAAATCCATTCTTCAGTATTTCATGTTTCATTTTCAATATTAGTTTTAACCTGACATAAAAATTGTATGTAATTATCATGTACAATGTGACCTTTTGAAATATGCATATATTAGGGAATGTCTAAATTGAGCTAATTAGCATATTACATCATTTACCTTTTTGTACTTTTTTTTTTTTTGGCAGTACTGGGGATCCAACTCACAATCTTGCACTTGCTAGGCAGGTGCTTATGCCACTGGGCTATATGCCTGCCCCAGTCTTCTTGTAATTGTTGAGAACACTTAAAATCTCAGCATTTTCAAGAACACAATACATTGTTTAACTGAAATCACCAGTTTTGCATTAGCTCTCTTTTGAACTTACTCCTTTCTAATTTAAAGATGCATCATTTGACCAACATTGATTCTGCTTTTTTTTTTTTTTTTTGAAAAACTTAAGTTTTTCACTTGGTTGGTGTTGTCTTATTGTTTTCTTTTCTTTTTTAGAGGAGGTTCCTCACCTTTATTTTTCAGAGTGTCAGGGCCAGTCAGAGAGCTCAAAGCACTTGTTTAGGCAGACACAGGGATCTGGATTCTATCCCTGGCATACTGCACAGGCCCTGTTCCCAGGAAGGTGAATGAGACCGGGCGTGGTGGCATGTGCCTGCAATCCCAAGCATTTGGCACACTGAAAACAGGAGGATCAGTATGAGCTTGATCTGTGTAGTCAGACCCTACAGATCCTATACTAAATACATTAAAAAGTCTATTAGTTTAAAAACACAACAATTTAAAAGTTGCTTTGGTAAAATACATTATATAAAATTTACCATTTTAACTATTTTTAAGAGTACAGTTCTGTGGCATTAACTGTACTCACATTGCTGTGAAATTATCACCTCTATTCATTTCGAAAGTTTTCATTATATGGTACTCAAACTTCATCCTATTAAACACGAAACCCCATTTCTTCCCTCCTCTAGCTCCTGGTTTCCACTGCTCTGCTTTCTGTTCTATTTATTTAACTGTTCTATTTAGCTATTTATTTAACTCAAAAAACTGGAATCATACAATATTTGTCCATTATGCCTGGTTTATTTCACTTCACATCGTGCCTTCAAGGCTCACCTATGCTGTAGCTCTCACCTCTTGCTTGTTCATTTGTTCATTCATGCACTTATTTTCTTGAGACAGAGTTTTTCTCTGTAGATCAGGCTGCTCTTGAAGTCACTGTGTAGTCCAGGCTGGCCTGAAAGTCACAGCCATCCTTTTGCCTCAACCTCTGTGGTCCTGGGTTTACAGACATGAGCCATCACACATTTCCTTTTAAGGCTGAATAGCATCATTGCATGTGTACAAATTTTGTTTAAACATTCATTTATAAACAACATTTGGTTGTTCCTACCTTTTGGCTATTAGAATAGTGTTGCTATGAAGATACACAGTAGGATTTTTTTTTTTCCTTCACTGCCTCAGGTTGCCTTAAGGGTGGGTCTGGGGATTCAACTGCAGTCCCCTGTGCCTGACTGTCTCAGCCTCCTGGGTGCTGGGATTACAGGTGTGGGCCACCATGCCCAGGGTTCTGGGACTGGCACAGCATGTGGTATCAGGGATAAAACTCAGGTTTTTGTGCATGCTGGCAGGCACTTAAACTGCTGAACTATCTCCCCAGCCCTATTTTCTATTTCTTTTTCACAGAAGCAGTATCTTCCTGAAATATTAATTATAGTTTTTATTTTGTTGTCTGTATCTGTCTCAAGTTTTTTTTTTATTCAAGTTTTTTTTTATCAATGTCTGGTGATTCTGTTGTTTTATGTGTAGAAATGTAGCATTTTAACAAAGGACTGGAATCTCCATGAGAAGAAAGGACAGCCTGAGAGACTTGACTTCAGGGCTGATAAGCTTTTTTATTGGACTATCCCAAATACCATTGTCTGGAGTCAGCTTTTTCTCCACCTTAGAAGACACCATTTTCCTATCTCCAGGAGGCAGAAGTACAGGCAGCAGAAGAGGACAGGGGAGCCATGATGAGGTGGCAGGATTATGTGTAAGCCATGCTCTAGGCTTTTTCTTTTTCTTTTGTGGTACTGGGAACTAAACCCGGGGACACTCTACAACTGAATTATATCTCCAATCTTTTTTATTTTTTGAGATAGATTCTAAGTTGCCCAGGAGGGACTGGAACTTACAAATTCCTGCCTCTGTTTCCCTTATTACAGGTACCCACCACAGTGACTATTTTGTTGCAAGTTTTCTAAGAACAGGATGTGGGCACAGAGGGTCAGGGTTTCTACTTTTAGTTCACTTGTTTTCAGTCCTAGCACTTTTACAGATTGAGTGCATAAGTATTTCTGTACCTCAGATTGCTTTGTTTTCAATTGCTATTGTCTCTTGAGAGATATTCAAATTGTACCTTCATCCACTCTGCTAAATCAGTAACTTCCCCTCCATCTGTTATTATTATTATTTTTTTGTCTCCAAAAATGTGTTGAAGTATTTGATTCACTGTTGCTTCCTCTCATTCTGTTTTACTGACATTTTGACAGAGTTTTGGATGGAGAGGCAGTGAACACATGATACACCATATTTAACTCAGATAACCAGCATTTATCATTCATAAATGATTTGCAGCATTTTTTGCCACTTAACGAGAAAAAAATTTCTACTCAAGACTATAAAACTAAGATAAAATGGAAATTCTAAATCGCAATAACTTTCTAGTAATAAAAGGAAAATGAGTTTGAAAAAAATCATGGTCAGGTAATATATCGTATAGCATTTCTAGCCATGATTATTCCTAGGTTTTCCAAGAAAAGGCAGAGAATAAGGTGCATAAGATGATTAGGTTTGTTGATTTTAAAATCATATAAACAATGAGCAGTATATTAAGGGATAATATATTACATAGTTAAGTGTATAATTTAGTGAATCTCATTTCTTCTTATGTTGCTTTCCTTCCAGTCATTTCCTTCTCTTTAGCTTCTTCATTAGTGAACAGTTACAGGAAGAGGTGAAAGTCTACCAGGCAATTCTATTTGCTGTGGGCTAAGCGGCTAACGTGAACCGCTTACTGAGGGCTTGAGGATTATCTGTAAGCTTACATCACTGGTCCTGTCTCTACTGCTATCCCTTTCTTAGTGCTAAATATAGTTATACTGAGTATTTACTGGATTATTATTTTTGAGTTGAGATTCATATTTAAAGTTGATAGTGAAGTTTCTTTCAAGCTCTCATTTAAAAACTAAAGAATGGGACAAGGAAAAACTAAAAGTTATTTTTAATGTTTATGTATTTGCTCAGAGAAAGTAAAGTTATTAAGTTGAAATAACACAGTAAGCATACGTGCTGGCTGGGGATGTAGCTCAGGGGTAGAATGTGTGCCTAGCATGTGCAAAGGCCCTGAATGAGATTCTCTGACATTGAATAGAGAAAAGGTAATGGGGAGAGATTACAACCTGAAGCAATACGTGTTGATGGCTCCTAAGGATTCTTTTTTTTTTTTTTTTTTTCTGTATAGGTAGCAGTAAGTATCTGTTAACCTGCTAGGCCATCCTTTTCCCTCCAGATCCCCCAAGCCCTGACTAATGAAACCAGTTCTATAGATTAGACCTCTCTCCTAATTCTAGCTTTCATTTTTTCTGTTTTCAGGCTATTTCTAACCCATTTTTCTGCAGCCAAATCAAGTTTAATATATCTAAAAACTTAGGTCATCCATTGTTACTCATCCAAACTGAGTTCCCTTTCTTGATTTCCTTGGTAATGGAGACACCAATTTATCTTGTTGCCTAAGATGAAACCCTAGCATCAGCTTTTCTTTCTTGTTTTCCATCAGCTCTCTACGTTATTAGTCACCAAATTCTTCTGATGTTTCTCAAATTTATCTATTTACTATGTCATCTGTTTAGGCTTTCATTAGCTTTCCTCCACTGAGCTGAAGTGCTAATAATGTTTCATTTAAGTCACAGTACAATAGCTACAGTAAGGTTATTCGGCAATACCCAAAATATTATCTTTAATGTTTTGTTCTTTACTCTAGCATCTATAATCTATCTTTTATCAGTTTTGTTTTTGTGAATTACTAATCAGGTCCTCCTACCATTGTCCTTAGAGACTTAGTAATCTTAGACAATTTTCAGAGCCCAGGCCTAGGACCACCAATCTCCTGCTCAGATGTATGGTCACAGAATAAAACAGACAAAACATGTGTTTTAGTTACAAGAGGCACCTCTATGGTCAAAGCTACAAGGCCTGGAGTCTTTGGCCTTTATTAGGTGATTGGTAGCTGTGCTAGTGGGTTGCAGGAAGTGATAGGGGTGAACTGCTAATGCAGGCAAGGCACAGTAACTGTGGAACAGTGCATTTTTGGAAAGGCACCGAGGAACAGATCATGGTTAACTAGTAACTGTACTGTCTGCTCACTGTGACTACTAAGCTAGGTGGAATTTGTGAGAATCAAGCCTTCAGCTGCCATATTGCTCTGAAGGCCAGGACTTCCCAGACTGTTTGCTAGCCTCAGCCCTAGCCATTGGCTTAAAGATTAATCTGTCTTTAAGCCAGGTGTGGCTCTCACAAGCCAAGTAAGCCCTGGACAGACTCTCAATTTATTTTTGTATCAATTTTTCTTCTTAAAAATATTTTATATATTTGGCACAGGGCCTTGCTATGTAGCTCAGACTTATAATGATCCTGTTGTTTTCAGCCTCTCCAGCCCTGGGATTACAGGCGTGCACCACCATGCCTGGGTTTGGTGGCTGGCATGGTGGCATGGCATGCGGTACCAGGGATGGAACTCTTGTTCTTGTGCTTGCCAGGCAGGGACTTAGATTGCCAAGCTATTTTCTCAGCCTGTATCAATTTCATAATATTAGTTATTGTCTGTTTATGTTGTGTCAAGCTGGTCCTCAGCAGAAAATAATGATTCCACTCTTTAGCATGATATTTGAGTCCCTTTACTGTCTGTACCTACCTTTATTTTTTTTTTATCAGTTTTTTATCTCTCTAGCTATATCAGATGTCTTTTTGTATCTTCAATTTTTGCAGATGTTTTATTCTTCCTTGCTTCTGTAGATATTTCCTTTTAACTGTCTTTCTTCAGCTTAAAAACTCAAGTATACTTTTATGAAGCCTTCCCCAAATCATGATGGAATTTTCCTCCTTCTCACATAGATGCACCATATATATGTGTATTCTTTATATATATATATATATTCTTTATATATATATTCTTTATTCTTTATATATATATTCTTTATATATATTCTTTATATATATATTCTTTATATATATTCTTTATATATATATTCTTTATATGAATATGTATATTCATAGGAATATATATTCTTATGCAAACTAAATTCCATGTTGTTGGATATCAAGAAATGTGTATTTGTTATTAGCAAATCCTAGATGCCCAATATATTTCATTAGAAAAAATTAGTGCTACTTATTTTAAATATAGTGACCATCTAGTTTCTATTTCTATTGAAGATAAAGCAACAGACTTTAATCCTTTGCAATCAGGAAGGGTCAGTTATATATTGGAATGAGTATTTGGGAGTCTTGTTTTCTTTTCCTCCTTCTCCTCTTCCTCCTCTCCCTTTCTCCCTCATGCCTTCTTTTGGCAATAGTAGAAAGTGAACCCAGAGCCTTCTCACAGAGCTACACCTTCAGCCCTTTTCTTTTTTATTTTGTGACTGTATCTCCATAAATCAAATTACCCACCCTGGGCTTGAACTTATGATCTTCTTGCTTTGGCCTTCCACAGTGCTGGGATTACAGGCATGTATGTATACCATGTCTGCCAATGAATAAAATTGTAATGACCTAAGGTAGCACAGAAATTATTTTGGCTTGATTTGTGCTGCTAGATTAAAAGTAATTTTTTGGTAGCTCAAATACAATTTTACTATGTCAACACAAATTTCACCAGAGAAATCATATACATTGAAATAGGTTAAGAAGATGTAATAATAAGGAAGAGGCCCCAAGAAAATTAAAAGATAAAGATTGGGTTTATTTTTAGTTATGACCTTTACTTGCCTATTATATGATTTCTTTTTAAAGTATTTTGGGCAGAAAGGTTGAGGGCAATTCAGTAATGCCTTGAATTGGCAAGTCATTTTTAGTAGGTAAAAGAAATGTGGGTGAAAGGTCTGGAAACAGGTTTGTCTAGAATCCACCTTTTATCTTTCTTCTCTGACTACTGAACATACTCTGGAAGTCACGTATTGCAACCTGTGGACAAAAACATACCCATCCTTAGGCTTTTAACTCAAGAGGTGCTGCCGCTTAACCTGGTCTACAAATACCAGCTATGGCATCAAACATGTTCAGTGAGGTATAATATTATAGAAATGGAATGGGTCCTTTTCCTAAGTAGTAAGTCTCCCTTTTCTGAACATGTGAACATTCTTTATTGTTTATTGCTGTATTTCCCTTATCTTGAACAGGGCTTGGTACAGAGTATATACCCAGAAAGTGCTTCTTGTATGAAAAAAAAAAACAAAACATAAAATAGAAACAAAAATTAGATGATATTTCAATTGATTTTTACTATGCAATGAACTATCTGGAAGGTAGTAGCTTTAAACAACCATGATTCATTATTTTTCAGGACTCTATGGATAGGTTGGGCAGTACCAGATGGTCTCACATTTCAAAGGTTCTGCTGTGTGGCTGGGACAGCTCATGTCTGTCTCTATGTGTACCTCACTCTCCAGCATGAAGAAGTGGAGCTTTTTTGGAGTGCCAGCATTCGAGAAGAGTAAAAGCTGAACTCTTCTAGGGTATTTACTGGCTCTAGAAAGTTACAAGGCCAGCTCAAAAGAGGTAGGGTAACTGCCTCCCCTCCATTTCTCAAAATTTGTCACAAATGACCAACTAAAAAACAAAATAAAATAAAACAAAAAAACTTCTGTTAGAGAACTATTGTGACTGGAGGACGATTTGCCAGGTTGATCTTTCATAGGCTTCCCAACTCTTGAGATTCTATCACCTTAAAGTTTGTGTTCTCAGGGAAAAGTTAGTAACTGGTGTTATCTGGAAACTCTTAATTTTCTTTCTCTGGTAAGTCATCAAACAATTACTTTTAAATTATCATTATGATGTAGAATTTGTAACCGTTTCAAGTGCCCACAAGAATCTTGTTAAAACAGTATTTACATCTAACTATATTATTATATAGCTAGCCATTTTAATTTTAGTATAGCTGTAATGTTGTCATCTTTGTGTTTTGTTTTGCAGTCTATGAACAATAGATAAACTACTATATTCATCCATCAAATGCTCTTTTAGCAATCACTGAAATTAATCAAATACTATTTTTATTCTGCATCAGAGTACCTACATTATTGCCTTGATACTTAGTATTGCTCACTATTAAATTTGTAAACTTGCCACTTTTTTCTAATT
>PVJA010000633.1:84897-140105 GCA_004027025.1 Myocastor coypus | reverse complement strand
TATGGCTGGCTCAGCCTGCCCTGGGGTGGGGGTGCGCAGCATGTGGTGCCAGGGATAGAGAAGCAGTGGCAGCGCTGGCCTTAAGTTTCCTCTGCAGGTGCTTTAGACCACTGAGCCATCTCGCTGGCCCTCTTTGGCAATTTTTGATAAGATTTTACATATGATTATTTTAGTCATCATTTTTGAATCTGTTCTATTTAAAAGTTTTAATTTGGCATTAACCTCCTGCCCCTAAATTTTTCACCAACATACCCCTTGCTAATCTCTCTGGAAAAATAAAACCAAACAAACTCAAAGCCAGTTGTAAAAAGCCAGTTCATCTCTGTGCAATTCATATGCTTGCAGTTGAATAGACTGCTAATCATGCTGCTAAAGTAACATTGCCAGGAAATCTTGCTCTACTTTTATTTTAAATGAATAAACTTTAGTTTATTATACATTACTGTACATAGATGTCACTAAAAGCTTTATTTCTTAGTTGTAAGTTTACAGAAAAGAGGAAGAGACTTAAGTCCTGAGTTCTCATACTCTATCCACCTAGCCAGAATACTTTTTTATTAATATCTTACACTGATGTTGTCTATTTGTTACAATTGATGACAATTTTATATATTTTGTATTGTGCTGGGCTCAAGTCCAGTGCCTTGTACATGTTAGGTAAGCATCCTGCCACTGAGCTACATCCCAATCCCTAGTATTGATGATTATTAAATAAAGAACAGAGCCTTACACTACAGTTCATTTTTTTCTATTGTATAGTTACATGAGGTTTCCATCCACTTAATGTAACATCTCCAGCATTACAATATAATACAGCATAGTTTCACTGCCCTAAAAAAATCTGTGCTCAATCTCTTGCTCCCCACAACTACTTTTCTTTAATCCCCAAAGTAAGACTAGGGTAACATTGATTGGAGTTAAGAATTTGCTTAAATAATAATTTCCTATGCCAATCAAAATTTCTTAATCATTAATGTAGACTAGCACTATCCAATAGGAATATAAGGTAAACTGTGTTTCAAAATTTGGGGGAGTTGCCTTCATGAATGCTTCTTACCCAATACTTCCAGAATACTGTAGTATCATTTTCAACATGAAACCAATGTGAAGAATGTTTCTTTACAGTTTTTACAAAGTTTTTGATATTCTGGAAATGCAGGGTGAATTTTCAGACATGTTAAGGGCTTGGTAGACATAAGTAGTCAGTGACTAGGTAGTGGACAGCTTAGGCTTACACTGTGAGCAACCCGAATTATCTGAACAACGAAGGTTATCTTTCTACAGGCCTCCAGAGTAGGATTGCAGCCTGTGTTCTTTTTTTTTTGTTTGTTTTTCTTTTTGAGACAGGGTCTCACTGTGCAGTTCAGGCTGGCTTTGAGCTCACTTTTGTAGCCCTGGCTGGTCTCGAACTCACAACGATCCTCCTGCCTCAGCCTCCCAAGTGCTGGGATTACAGGCGTGAGCCACCACGCCCGGCTCAGCCCGTGTTCTTGAAACTTACATTAGAAAGATAAAAAAGGTCTCTATACCTCTAAGTGCTTAATTCTTTTTAAATTTATTTTTATTAGTTTTTGATCTTTCTGAGACAGGGTCTCGCTATGCAGTTCAGGCTGGCCTTGAGCTCCCTCTTGTAGCTCAGGCTGGTCTCCAACATGCACTGATCCTCCTGCCTCAGCCTCCCAAGTGCTGAGATTATAGCATGCACCACCATGCCCTGCTGAATGCTTAATTCTTATATGTTCTGCAACCACTTCAAGTTTTCCAGCTTTGCAAAAGGCAGACTGGGGAACATAACTTATGTTCACGTATTAGCCCAGTGAGTATTAAAGCTTCCTGGATCTCAGAATGGCTGAATCATCTTAAATGTTGACTCATGAACCTAGGGTGACTGAAACGTAAATGTAATCTGCCTCCCAAGGCATCTTATTGTTTCTGCTTTCCTCTCTTCCCTTTCTCTTTTTTGGATGACTCACTCGCCTACTATGCAAAAAAAGTCCAGTACAAGATAGAACCTACGGTCTCTTTGGCAGAGCTGACTTTCAGCTTGGTCAGCCCCACAATCTCGAATTATCTAGCACAGCTGTTTTGCCTATCTCCAGAATCTGCAGTTCGAACCGGGGTGAGTCGAAAGCTGTTAAAAATAGTCCATCCGTCCTTTTCTTTTAGGGTAGTAGTCGTAATGCGGCTCAGGAATTTGTTTTTAAAAGTATAGCCTTTCACTTCAAAAGCTTTTTGAACTCTTAAATACGACTTCATAGTGATGTCAGTATCTTTCTCCAGTCCAGGTTTTTCCCTTTCCGGGGAGGAAAGTTTCCAACCCCAGTCTCCTCCGCCCCTTTCCCCGCCAACCTCCGCACCCCCCAGGCTAACGCCCTTCCGGTGGCCGGTCACGAACCGGTACAAACCCTCAGCTCTGGCAGCCCGCTCCTCTCACAGGATTCTAACAACAGACCCACCTAAAGCGGCGAGCAAGGACAAGACCCGACCCCACCCGACTCACTTCATCCCAACCCCCTTCAACTACCGAGGCGGGGGTGGAGCTCTTAGGCTCCAAACTCCGACCATCGAATCAACACCAGCCGGTTAGAGAAAGGAAGTGCAATAAGCCCCACCCACTTTCATCTCTTTCCCTTACTGTTGGGCTGGCTAGCTGCCCATTTTTTCTACCCCGCCGCCGATTGGTTTTTTCCGTCCCGCGCCAGTACCTGCCCTCCCCGCCTAGGGAAGGTGAGTCATGCCAAACTGGGCGGAGACTTTCCTGGCCTCTCTCTTCGCGTCTGGGCGGCGGCGGCGGTAGCTGGGGACGGGGCGGGTGGCGCATCACTGGCGAGGCGGCTGGAGCAGTCTCATTGTTCCGGGAGCCGTCGCCACCGCAGGTTCCTTAGCTCGGTCGGTCCGGCCCCTATCTTTTCCCAACCCCCACCACTGCCCGCGGCTCTGAGGAGAAGCACCCTCGGTGGTGGTGGTGGTGGCGGCGGCGGCTGCAGCATCATCCTCGACCCGCTGGCCATGGAGGACCTGGACCAGTCGCCCTTGGTGTCCTCGTCCGCGGACAGCGCGCCCCGGCCGCAGCCCGCCTTCAAGTACCAGTTCGTGAGGGAGCCGGGGGAGGAGGAGGAAGAGGAAGAGGAGGAAGAGGACGAGGACGAGGACGAGGATCTGGAAGAGCTGGAGGTGCTGGAGAGGAAGCCCGCCGCCGGGATGTCTGCGGCCCCGGTGCCGCCCTCCCCCGCGGCCTCCGAGCCCCTGCTGGACTTCGGAAACGACTTCGCGCCGCTGCCGCCCCGGGGACCACTGCCGACCGTTTCGCCCGCAGCCCCGGAACGGCCGCCAGCGTGGGACCCGAATCCCCCGTCGTCAACTGTGCCCGCGCCATCCTTGCCCGCGGCAGTCTCTCCCTCCCGGCTCTCGGAGGACGACGACGAGCCTCCCGCGCGGCCGCCCCCGCCGCCCCCTGCCAGCGGGAGCCCCCAGACCGAACCCGCGTGGACCCCGCCCGCTGCGGCGCCCGCCGCGCCCCCCTCAACCCCGGCCGCGCCCAAGCGCAGGGGCTCCTCGGGCTCTGTGGGTGAGTGCCGCGCCCCCTTTTGTGTGCAGGGCCTCCTTTCCGCCCCAGGGGCTTTGTCTGCAGTTGTCTCGGGGACGGCGCCCCCACTGGGGCGTCGCGGAGAGAAGGGTGGGGCGGCCGCGTAAGCCGGTGCTTGTTCTTTATTGTCTGTCTGGGTTTCGGGGAACACGTGTACCCCATACCGCCTCAGTTCTTTGCTATGGCTCCTACTCTATTACGTCCCGGAAGTTAGGCACTGTCTCTAGTAGGAGCTGTGCTGCGTGGTGAGGAACTAGGCTGGCAGGTTCTTTGGGCTAGCTTGTCCGTGAGGTGAAGATGGGAAGGCTGTGACACCCTAATCTAAAAATATTGGGAGGGGCTTTTGTCCTTAGGCTGTAGCTACTAAGGAAAAGGTGCAGTTTTCACTGAGAGTGTTTGCTCGCAAACAGTCCTAGAGGTGTTTTCCACTCCCCCTGGCATGGGGGACCTTACACTTCCCCTCCCTTTCGTTGCGCTGGTGGGGAGCTGGCCGACTGGATGGAGAACGTCCACATTGACCCCACTGCGGTGAAGGGAGGGCGCCTCCAGTGGCGTGGTGCGGAGAGCACTGGGAAGGAGAGACTTCTGGCAAAGTCCTGCCACCGCCCAGCTCACCCGGGTGTAATGTGGCAGCCCTCTACCATGAGAACCTAGCCAGGAAACAAGATCTGGGCATTGTGTTCCGCAGGGGCACAGCACAGTTTAGCCAGGGTCTCAGCTGCAGGGTGAGAGGAATTACCAGTTGTTAATGTGGACCCCCGCCGCCTCTTAGTGCGTCGTAATTGTATCTTAGAGAAGAGGCAAAATGGTTGACAGCCCTAAAACGAAGAAAACCTGTGGATTCCTCAAATTAGCTAATTGAATTTGTGGCAATATTGCAATGAGACTCAAGGAAATGTTTTGAGACAGGCATTTTCAAATTTTGGTTAGAAATACTATTTTTCATATTGAGAAACCACATTTTTTATGACCTGAAAAATAGCTTCTAGGTCTTTTCATTCACGTAAGTACTTGATAGTATATTACGTTTTTTTTTTTTTTTGTTTTTTTTTTTTTTTAGGCACGTAGTTTTATTGTACTTTTCTTCTTGGGAAATTATTGTGCAAAGGAAAAAAATCAAGTATGTTAGAGATCAAGAATGCATCTTTTGAGATGTATATGGCTAAGTAGTTGGGCGCTTTAGGGATGTAGTGTCACACTAGCAGTCAGACATTTCTTTACAAAGATGTAGAATTAAGTGATTTAACTGCTGAGAAATCTTCATGGGCTTGCAGGATTTTGGAGGTGGTTTATTTCTTTAGAAAAGGTTGTCAGTCTATGATGATGATTTTTTTGTTCAATTCATTTGTCTACCATGGGGAAGATAGGCCATTTATGATGCTTCTGAGTAATGTTTTTATATTGAGGTATTTCAAGCATTACTCAACAATAATTACTAAAGACCTTAGCATTTGAGGAGTAATTCAGGCTTCCTTTTTTGGTATGGAAAAGACACATTTGCTGGAATAGAAGGTAAAAGATTATAGAAAAATACTTAAATAGGATTTTTAATGCTTGACAAAAAGAACACCTATTTGCCATAGTATATTCCTGCATGGGAACAGAGTTTTGTTCTTTGAACATTGGGGATTCAGGAGGACAGTATTATTTTTGAATAGTGACTGTGGGGATATTAGATTTAGGAGACAAAGGAGAGAGAATATTGCTTATTTAGGTGTGTATAAATTTACATTATTGATACTATTTGGGAACTACAGTTTCTTTTATAAATGCAAGAATAGTGATTAGGGCCGTGGGTGGTTTTATTTTATTTTTTCATGGAACTGGGATTGAACTCAGGCCCTCACGCTTGCCAGGCAAGCACTTACTCTACTGAGCTATCTCTCCACCCTGTACCATGGATAGTTTTAAACCATTTCAGTGTGTCTAGATTTCTTAGTTCACAAAAATTTACATGTTAACTGAGCCCATTATGATTTGCAACTAAGATTCAGCCACTGTTCCAGGCTTTGAAAGTGTAGCAGTAGTAACACATGTGCTTGGCCTTGGGAGGTAATAATCACATAGATAAAAAACCACAGTGGTGGTGTGTGGTAAGTAAACAGGCAGTAGCATAGAGAATAATTTGAGTGTGGGCCTCCTCTTAAGAGGGTGACACAAAGTCTTAAAGTGCAACTAGGGCGAAAGCCCTAAGGTTAGAATGAGCTTCTTAAGAGTACTGTATCTAGTTACTACTGAGAAAAACTTGTGTCAGTGGTGGCAGATGAGAGCAAAGAGTTGGGCTACATACAGACCATATGGGTCATAAGCTATGGTAAAATGATGTCTCGCAAATACTCCTTAAGTAATGCATGTAGCTAAGCTACAAGTCCTGAAAATTGAGAGAGGCTGAGAGGACTAATATGAGTAAAGACAAAGAAGGTGAAAAATGTGCAGAGCATCATTAGAAACAGACCAGCCAGAAGTGGGGTTATGGATTAAACTCTTAGGGAATACATTGCCATTGACACAAGTTTTTAGTTGACTTAACTTTCCATCTATTGGTGAGTTGAGCTTATGCAGTTTGCGTTTGTGTGGGAACATCTCCAATGCAGTGCAGTCACATTGAAGTGAGACTAATACCTCTCCCATGATGGTTGTTTTTCATGGAAAATAAATGTCCTTTCAGTTAAAAAAGTGCTTAGTTAACTTTCTAGTCTTTGAGAATATGTAAGGGAATCTAAATAGAAATGATTCGGGGTAAGTGTGAATGTATCAGTAGACTGACTTTGAGCTGGTCTCCTGTGTTCTGAACAGGTGGCTCACGCCTGTAATCCCAGCACTCGGGAGGCTGAGGCAGGAGGATTGGTGCGAGTTTGAGACCAGCTACAAAAGTGAGCTCAGGGCCAGCCTCAACTGCATAGTGAGACTCTGTCTCAAAAAGGCAAAAAAAAAAAAAAAAAAAAGACTAAAAATGTGTGGCAGCTCTGGGTGCTGAGGGATGTTGGATGCCAGGTTTGGATTTTATCATCCTACTGTAATCTGTGCGCTGACATCGAAGGGCTTTGCTTATGGCAATTTGTGTTACAAAACAAAAAAGGTTTTATTGTAGTTATTTGTAAAATACAGTGTTATTTCATTGTTTTTCTTTTTTTCCTAATTTACTGCTCTAGTCATTGAGAATCTGGTGAAAATAATTGAGCTGAGGCAAGGCATCATGAAAGCAGTGTTAGGGAATTGATGGAATGTTCATGGTAGATTTCAAAGGACGGCAGTGAACTATTGAGAGATCTTTTGCAGTAGTTCAAGGTGAGGAGGACCTGAACTAATTTATTATTGGTTTATTTAGTGAAAATACAATAGCGGAGAGGAATATAAGAGACTTTAAGAAGCAGAATTTTTTAATTGAATGTGAATCTCTTAGTTAAGTTACAAAGAAGCTTTGTGAAAGCATTGTTGGGACTTGAAGGCTGTGGCTGCACATACTGTACAAAGGAAAGTGTTAAATAAAAAATCAACTATCAAGGTGTTAATTACCATAGAAATTTGTGTAAGATTAGTCTTTTATGGTGTTTTTTTTTTTTTTTTTTTTTTTTTTTTTTTTTTTTTTGTGGAACTAGGAATGGAACGCAGGCAAGTACTTGTGCCCCTGAGCTGTTTCCCTGGCTCCTAGTTATGTTTTTATTATATGGTCACTTAATTTGACATAGGAGCAAATATTAAAAATTTTACAGGTTTTGAGTGATAACACTGTAAACATTAAGTATCCGTTCTTTTACTTTTCTTTCTTTTTTTGATAGGGTCTTGTTATCAGGCAAGCTTTTACCTTGCTGTATAGCCCAGGCTGACCACAAACTCATAGTAATCCTCCAGCCTCAACCTTCAGGGAGCTGGGATTACAGTTGTGAGCCACCATGTCCATCTTTAAGTACTAGTTCTTAGTGTAACGCCCAAGTGTACAGTGTTCTAGCAGTCCCAGGAGTAGATTCCTCTAAAGAAAAAGATTTCATGCTTTGTCCATCCCCTTGCCCTTCATTTTTATCTGGAAAAGAATGGCAAGCATAGAAATGATGAATGTGTATGTTCTGATTTTTTTATTGAACCATTTCTGATTTTCTGATTAGTAAAAAGTTAATAAATGTCATGCTTCTTTATGGACAATGTAAGTTATGTTTCAGATTGATTCCTAGCATATAGTCTTCTATAGTAGTTTGCAAATGCCCTCTTTCTTAAAATGAAGTAATAAATACAGATAGAACCGTTAATAAGTACAGTTAAGTTTGTAAAACATTTTAGTGCTATATATCTACTGCAAATCTACTGTGTAGTATTTTATATGTGATATAATAAAGTAGTATATGGTATTTGCTATATATAAAACATTTCTAGAAGGGCATATTACATATTATTAGTTGGCTATTTTATATATAATTTTATGATATGCCTAAAACCAGTTTATTTGAAACTTTGTTCAAGGCCTCCAACTTATTTTTTTAAATGTATTTAGTACAGGGTCTACAGGGTCTCACTACACAGATTGGACTTGTAGTAATCCTCCTGTTTTCAGCTCCCAAGCACTGGGATTATAGACATGCACCACCTTACCCAGTCTCAATCACTGACTCTGAACCTTGGGAAGGGGCCGGCACGGCATGCCAGGGATCAAACCCCAGTCCTTGCATCTGCCTAAGCAAGTGCTTTAATCCAATGAGCTAACTGGCCAGTCCAAGGCCTTCAATATAAATGGTACTTTTTAAAAAGTACCTGGCTAGCCCAGGATAAATGATGGCCTTTCTCTCTTCTCTTCCTCTTCATTTTCTTTTCTTCTTTCCCGTTTCCCCTCTTCTCTCCCTCCTCTTTTTTCTTTTTTTTTCAGACTGCTGAGGATTAAACCCAGAGCCCCAGGCCATAACATCGGTGCTCCTTAGCACCTATGACATTCCAAAGCCATTATGTCTTGATTCTTCTCTGCAACTTCTTTTTTTGGTCTTTTTGGTCATTTTGAGACAGGGTCTCGCTATGCAGTTCCGACTGGCCTTGAGCTCACTTTTGTAGCCCAGGCTGGTCTTGAACTCGCACCCATCTTCCTGCTTCAGCCTCCCACGTGTTGGAATTACAGGTGTGCACCACCATACTCAGCTCTTCTCTGCAACTTCTGGCTAGACTTTTTAACCTCTAGACAAATTGATAAATTCAGTTAAGCTATGGTTTTTTATGTTTCTTGAGATGATTTTTCATATTTTCACTGGTACACTTTTAGATATACATAATAATGTTTATCATAGGGAATTTGTGCCTGTACATAATATCATGCAGCTTTTCCCATTCACCTCCCTCCCCCTTCTACTCCTTATTTATAAAAGCTTGTTTTTCATTTTTGCTTTCTAGACTATTTCTTGACCCTTCAGATGACTTATTTTTAAATTTAAAAAATTATTACTGATGACTCATTTTTTTTCCTCTCCCAGAAGTGAATGTTCGCAGTACATAATTCATCATGGGGAGTTGATACATATACATAACACATCTTAGTTCTTTTTTTCAGCCCCTTCTCTTCATTTTTTGTTTTCCTTTCCTTTTACAAAAGATTTGTTTTCCCATTTCCTATTTGTCTTTTTTATTTTGTTCTTTGGTTTATTTTGGGTTTCACATACAAGAAAAAGATGATTATTACTTTTCTTTTGAGAAAGTGTCACTGTTTAATCCAGGCTGGCCTTGAACTCACTATACTGTGTAGCTCAGGCTGACCTTGAACTCATAGTGAGCCTCCTGCCTCAGCCTCCCAAATGGTGGGATTACAAGTGTGTGCCACTACTCCTGGCATCATTATGAGTTTTTAAATTGCTTTTCTTTTTTCCCATAACAGCCTAGCTTTAACATACTATATATCATCCTATATGGTAATGGAATGTTTATTAATTTCTGTCCTCTATCTTTCCATGCACTGTTTGAGGAAAGGGATTATGTGACATTATGTCTCTGTCGCTGAGCACAGTGACTCTAGATGTGGTAGGCACCAATTTGTTTGATGAATAGGATATTACAGATGAATACTAATTGTTTTGAGTTAGCATAAAAAATACTGAGGCTAGATAACTTATGAAGAAAAATCATATTGTGCCCAGGAATAGGAGAAGCTAGTTTTAAGCTATCTTAATACCTTTGGAAGGTGGTACCTTCAACTGATGTCATAATTTTTCCACTGTTTTTTTAAAGGTCCCACTATCTGACATTCATCACAGTGAACAGTGAGCTTTTATACATAAATCCTTGAAGAGCATACTTATGCCATAGTTCTGACCTTTATATTTTGTGCTAATCTAAAATAACTATATTTTCTGTCCATAGAGAGCCCAGTTCTATGCTAATTCATATAAACATTTATAAGGTAAAAATTTGCAAACGATAATATAATAATGATAGAAATGATTTCCCACTTGTTAAGGGATTCTCGAAGTTGTATTCTGTAAATCCAGTCTTTATTAGTAGTTTCTGCCTAGAGAATATATGGTAGTCTTTATTTTTTCACTTTATCCAAAAATAGCTATAGATAATCTATGAATGTACTATGTAGTACTATGTAGTCATCCCCCTTTATTTATGTGGTTATGTTCTGTGGTTTTAGTTGCTTGTGTTCCAAAATATTAAATGGAAAATTCCAGCAATCAGTTGTCCATTAAGAGTTACTAGGACTTTCTGGGCATGATGGTATATGCCTGTAGTCTCAGTACCCAGGGGGCTGAGGCAGGGAGATTGCTGTGAGTTTGGTGCCTGCCTCAGCTACAAAGTGAGTTCAAGGCCAACCTAATTAGCGTAGTGAAACCGTATCTCAAAATGATAAATACATACATTACTAGGACTCACAAAACAATTTTTTTTTCTTTTCTTAATGGTACTAGGGATTTAACTCAGGACTTAACTCTTGCCCCAGGTCCTTGCCACTTATTTCACTGAGCTATCTCCCCAGCCCACTCACTGTAATACTGCACAGTGCATAAGGGAACTGAGTAACTAATGGGCAGGTGTCATATGTTATATGGATATACTGGAGAAAAGCATGATTCACA
This sequence comes from Myocastor coypus, assembly GCA_004027025.1. Taxonomy (NCBI): domain Eukaryota; kingdom Metazoa; phylum Chordata; class Mammalia; order Rodentia; family Myocastoridae; genus Myocastor; species Myocastor coypus. The sequence goes on along the minus strand of PVJA010000633.1, from coordinate 129,473 downwards.
TGCCTGGGTAGGAGGAGCATTCAAAGTGTTGATACTACACATAGATTCGTAAATAGGTTAATTTATAAGTTATGTACAGATAATTCTTTTTGGTCCCTCAGAATATTGAACCTAGGGCCTCATTTATGCTGGACAAGCATTCACCTTCTGAGCTATATCTTCTCTCCTTTTAATTTTGAATTTTGAGGCACAGTCTTACTGAATTGATCAGGCTGGCTTCCATTCTGGTGTTATGCTTTTCCATAAACACAAAACATTAATACTCAAAAATATATTTGAAAGTTAAGCCTTTAAATATGAACTAGTCTGCTTAGTATGAAGAACTTGAATTAATGGATTATTCAACTATTTGGCCCTCAACATTCAAGTGATGGACTGGAACGAAAGCTAAGTTTTTCTTCATTTAAAAAAAAAAAATTGGGAGGGGAGTTAGTGAGGTATCTCAGCAGACTAAATGCCTGCTTACACAAGCACAGGGACCAGGGTTTCATCCCTGGCACCACATGCTGCATGGGACCTGCCCCTGCGGTGGCCCACACTTGTAATCCTGGTGCTGAGGAGGCTGAACAGGAGGCTCACTGCAAGTGAGCTGTGTAGTGAAACCCTGTACCAAACACATTTTTTTTTTTTTAAAAAAAATGTGTGTGTGTGTGTGGGGTGTGTGTGTGTGTGTGTGTGTGTGTGTTGAAACAGGAATTTTCCATTCCTGTAGTGTAGAAGCTGTGGTTGCCAAATATTGGACTTTTTAAAAAAATACTGTTTGAAAATTTTACTTGACATACTCTATTAAGTTTCAAAAATAGTTTTTCTTAAGTGGTTTGGGCTTATTTGCAGACTTACAGATAAAGAAGGTGTAAAATTTCATAAATTTTATGAAGTTTGTTTAAATAAGACCTGGAAGTTGTTTCGTTATATCGGTGACCTATTACATATTCAATATTGGTTAGGAATGAGTTAATACACACTTTGTTTTTTGGCAGTCATTGCCTGAGTAAAAAAAAAGATAAGTAGAGGTTTTACTTCAGAGAGGGACAAGTGGCAGATTGTAGGAAAATAGACAAGTGACACATTATAAAGAGTTTTTATTCTTTTTTTTATTTTTTATTTTTTATTTTTTTTCTTGTTTCACAACCTTTGCTTGTTTATTCACTCATTTTTATGGCCGGCTCAGCCTTCCCCAAGGACAGGGCTGGCGCAGGATGTGGTGCCAGGGATCGAACCACAGTCTCTGAACCTGCCCAAGCTTTCCCAAGTAGACCACTGAGCCATCCCACCAGGCCCCAAGAGTTTTTATTCTTAAAGTCAGAGAAAGCTTGTGCTTTCAAGAATAGCAGTGTGATTACATAATTGTAAACTGTCCGCAAAATTGGACCACCCCCAATTTTACAGGTTAATTGGTAAATTTGACTGGGTGGAGAGCCAGGCACTATTATTAAATGCACTTATTTCAGGCTGAGGCATGAGGATTGGTGCAAGTTCGAGATGAGCCTGGGCTACAAAAATGAGCTCAAGGCCAGCCTGAACTGCATAGCAAGATCCTGTCTCAAAAAAAACAAAACAAAACAAAATTCACTTATTTCATTGTTCAGATGGCCCTAGATGGAGCCGAACTGAAACTTTTTTTTTTTTAAGCTACCAGCACTTTTGATGTCAGAAAATAAGGAGAATTTACTTTTTAAATTTTTTTTTCTTCTAAGAAAGTTGATAAATGTGGTTAAACCTATGATGTATACATTTTATAGTCTTCAGAGCTTTTCAGTAGAAACTCATCAATATCATTTTTAACTCTATATTTATAGGACCAATTTTACACATCAGAAATGTTGCTAGTTGTATTAGACAGCAATATAAAATGGATAAAGAAACAAATTCTTTTTCACTTACTAGTACTGGCTTAAAATTTGTTAAAGAAACAACTATGTTTTAGTAGAACTGCAGGCCTGTGGTTAAAGATTGAATTTCAGTGTTGTATATCATAGAGAGAAAAAAATTATTATTATTATTATTATTATTATTATTATTTTTTTTTTTGGTCTTTTTGAGACAGGGTCTCACTGTACAGTTCAGGCTGTCTTTGAGCTCACTTTTGTAGCCCAAGCTGGTCTCAAACTTGGACCGATATTCCTGCCTCAGCCTCCCAAGTGCTGGAATTACAGGTGTGCGCCACCATGCCTGACAGAAAAAATTAATTCTGTCAAATTAAAAGTGTGATATTTTAATTTTTACACAGAACTTGACAAAAACTTTGATACTTTGTTTGGCATAAAGTATGAGAATAAAAATGAAAAAGATGAAGTATTTTATATGATTTATGCCTATATACTACACGTGGATCTGCTTTAGAAGGACCTACCTAGATCAGTGGTTCTCAACCTTTCTAATGCCGTGTCTCCACAATACAGTTCCTCATGTTGCAGTGTCCCCAAACCAAAAAATAATTTTGGTGGCTACTTCAAATGACTAATTCCAATAAATAACATTTCACTATGACATAGCATGGGTTTAAATATGTATTTTCCAATGGCTTTAGGCAACCCCTTTGTTTTGGTCATTCGACCCCCACTGGGGTCTCGACCCACCGGTTGAGAGCCGCTGACCTAGATTAATAGTAAACATATGGCACACGTGCTGCAGTGGGCATGCAGAACCTTCTGTGTTAGTATGGGAGCCAGGTCACTCCAGCAGACGAACATTGGATAACGGTTCTTTCTAAACTAAAATCTCAGTACTGAGATTTAATTGCAGTGTTGGCACTCCATGATAAGTAGGTTTTGGGTTTCAGTTTAGATGCTTAGTCTCTAAAAGGTTTCCCATCACTGACTTAGGTATTTTAATCTACCATTATACTGTCTGTCATCACTAAAATTTTTAATGACATATGTTTCAAGGACCATTGTTAAAGTTAGTACTGAAAGAATAAAGCATTGTATTTTAAAAAGTCTGCTATAAGAGTTGTAGGCAAAACTGTTAATGGCTTCAGTACAATAGAATTTTAGTTTATAGGATAGTTTTTTCTTTTTATTATGCAAAATGACAACAGAGGAAGACAGTAACTGAAACTTGCATGAATTTAATTCAGTTCTGTCACTACCTAAAGATTACCTCCGATTGCACAAGTGGAGTGCTTGGTCCCACAAGTCTGGTCTTCTGCAACTTCTCTCTTCCCTATAAATTGGGGTCCTTATGACTCTTCTTGAGTTACTCTTAAAACTCAGGAAACATTTATGCTTCTACCTTGTGTGTATGTGCAGGGTCTCACTACACAGCTTGAAGGAACGTATAGTAATCCTCTTGTTTTCAGCCTCCTCAGTGCTGGGATTACAGGCGTGCTCCAACATACCCAGACTTGTTCCTTGGCATGCTTTGGGGTGGGGCCAGTGGGGCATGTGGTACCAGGGATCAAACCCCAGCCCCTGCGCTTACCTAGCAATTAGTCAGCTGAGCTGTCCGTTTTTATTATAAGACATATTTTAAAGGATGCATGTAAATACCCAGAGGAAAGTTATTGCATAACCCAAAGCGTATGGAAAGGGGTTAAGAACTTCCTTGCCCTCTTCCAGGGCTCCACCCTCCAGGAACTGTCATGTGTTCAGCTGTGTAGAATCTCTCCAAACACAGTCCTTTTGTTACCGGATCTTCATTATGTTGACATACTTGGTTGTATGGTTAGGCCTCAGGGATCAACTTAAACTTAACACTCCCTCCTTGAAAGTTGAGGGCACATCAGGAGGCTGAGGCAGGAGGATTGGTGCGAGTTGGAGACCAGCCTGGGCTACAAAAGTGAGCTTAAGGTCAGCCTCAACTGCATAGGAAGACCCTGTCTCAAAAAGACACAAAAAAAAAAAAAAAGAAAAGAAAGATGAGGGCACATTGGGATTCGAAGGTTCAACCTGCTGATCATGTCTTGGTCTGTCCACGAACACAGCCATTTCATTAACATGCAAATTATGCTTATTTCTTGTGAGAGTCCCAGATTTTAGGAAACTAAAATGAAAGCCAAATATAAATTTTATAAAATTACCAGACTTAATTAGCCATTATAGCCCTACCAACTACAAATACCCAAGCCTGCATATCCCATAACCCATAGATACTTCATCATGTATCTTGCAAACAGGTCTTTTTAGTTTAAAAATATAACCACAGGACCTGGGGAGATAGTTCTGTGGCACAAGTGCCTAACTGACAAGAGCAAGGTTGTGAGTTCAAATCCCAGTCCCACCCCCCCAAGAAATATATATATATGTATATATCCACAGTGCTGTTAATTGTCTTTGTAAAATTTTCAATAATTAAGCAGAATTTTCTTGGAAGTATTGTTTTCTCCTCTTATATTGCTTAGTAGGTACCTTTTTCAGAGACCAGTTGTTCACATATAAAGTGTGAGTTTACACTTACTTTGTTTTGTTGGCCTACTTGTGTATCCCTATGGGAATAAGACTGTTTTGATCTTCGTTAAGCCCTAAAATCAAGTAGCGTGACTAAAAGTTGATCTTCAAGTTTATTTTTGCTCTTGTAAATTCACCTTTTTATGTAAATTTTAAATGTTCATTTTTGTGAAATAGCTGCTGTGTATTTAGTTTGGTTTAAATAAATTTGTAGGTTACTATGAAGGGAATTAACATCTTTGAGATTTTAACATTTAAGAACTGGCAAGTTAGCCTCCATGGTTTAGTGGATGTTGGCTCAGGGTTAGAGAGGAAGGGGCTTTATTGTAGCAATGACTGCAGCTGGAAAATTACATCTTTTCCTGGTTTCCTGAGATTCTTTTCCCATTGAGTGACACAGCTTCAGATAACATCTGCACTTGCAGTGGTTCTTTTTTTTTTTTTTTTTCTTTTTATATTATGGCTGGCTCAGCCTGTCTTGGGGATGGAGCTGGTGCAGCATGTGGTACTGGGGATTGAACTATGGCCCCTACAGTTGCCTAAGCTTGCCTAACCAGGCACTTTAGACCGCTGAGCCATCTCACCTGCCCCATGCAGTGGTTCTTTTTTGTTACTTCAACAGTGGGCCATCCCCTCCACCCCCAACCTTTTGTTTTCTCTTTGATTTTGAGATACAGTTTAGTGGTTCTCAAGTGTGAACTCGCTCAGAAAGCCACACACCTGGTAGAAATGATTGTTATAAATATGTTGAATTTCATTATTTGATTTTAAATATCGACCTGACTGTATTCCTGAGCTACATATCATTTGATAATAATTACGGTTTTTATGAATTGCTGGATTCATTTTGCTATTATTTGTTTGCTATCATTTTGCTCCAGAATTGAACCTAGGATATTGAGCATAAGTTGTCTCTCCTCCCCCTGTTAATGGATTTTTGAGTTGTGTGGTTGTGAAGAGTAATGTTTTATCAATTTATTTTGTAGTATCTTTGACTAGCTGTGGTATTAATGTGTATGTGTCTACAACATTTTTGGGAAGTGTTTGATATTCCTTTAAATATGCTGAAGGAATTTTTATGAGATTGATGCTACTTAGATGTTTCATGGAATTTACTGAGTGAAGCCTTTTAACAGAATTCTCTTTGTTGAGTTTTTAAATTATATTTGTACTTTAAATGCAAGGCTATTCAGGCTTTCTATTTTGCTTGTGTCTGCTTTGGTAATTTGTGTCCATCAAGACATTTGTTTCACCTATCAAGGTGGAATTAAGGAATTTGTTCACTCATCTAAATTGTCTATAATTTATTATAATCTCTTAATGTATTTAGAACTGTAGTAATAGCCCCCCCTCTTTTTCCTCCTAATAACTTGTGTTATGGTTTATGTCTAGTTGTCCCCCCAAAGCCTCATACAATCATGGGGCGTGGCTTCTATAGATTGAGACTTGATGTTTGATCTCTGGTATTGTGTACTGATGGGATTATCGTAAGGCTGAGACTATGGGTGTGGTCTAGGGTGGATATCCTAAGGCAGAGAGCCTGAATGTAATATAAAGCGCGACAGAGAGACAGACTAAGAGCTGTTGCTGCTGCTCTGCTGCCCTGGTTGATTGGATGCCTCTGCCACCATTTTGTTGCTGTTCTGCTGCCATGAACTGGATTCTCTTTACTCTGTTCCTCTCAGCCTTGGGCCAGCCGAATATGGACTGAAACCTCCAGTAACTGTGACCTAAATAAACCTTCCCTTCCTTCATTTTTGACTGTCGGGTATTTGTCTCAGCAAGGAGTGAAAAGTAACTAAGACAACTTGTTTCTCTGATTTTAAATTGTCAATTTTTCTCCACTTGCAAGTATTTTATTACTTTTCAGGTTACCTTGTTGCCATTGAGTGGTCTGGGGATCATTCTTTTTCTCTTTTTACTGTTTTTAAGGTTACAGTGTGCCCCTTTGTGGTCTTCATTGTGTCCTTGGAATTTATTGAGCTTTTTGCATCTGAATCATATTTCAGATGCCAACTTTGGTCAAATTTTTAGGCTACTTTATCTTCAATATTTTCTGCTTCCATCATTATTGCATGTTTTGGGGAATAGCAATTAATGTTTTTACACAGGGCAAATGTTTAGCTACTTGTGTCTGCTCCAGTCACTGAGACTGTTTCTTTCCTCTTCAGTACTTGAGTTTGATAACTTTCTGTTGATTTTTCTTTAATCTTATGTATGTTTTCTGCTGCATCATACTGTCTACTGAGTACTTAACTAATGATTTTTTTCTTTCAGTTAATGTAACTTTTATAACATTAACATTTTCTTTTTTTTCTCCTAGCTTATTCTCTACCATGATTCCCTCTGTTCACTTCCATTTGTCAGTCTTTTTGTACAAATTTAGTAATATTTTAAGGGCCATTTTAATTTCCATTTTACTCTCTGATAATGCAACATTTACATTATCTCTATTTGCCATTGCATGTCACAGATATGGTAATGTAAATTTTATCCTGTTACAGAATTACTTTGCTAATTTGATAGCAAATCATTCTGAGTTTTTTCAAGTGTTCAAAGTTAGAGTGGTATATATAAGTGTGTGTGTGTGTGTGTGTGTGTGTGTGTGTGTGTGTGTGTGTGTGTATAAGTGTGTGTGTTGCTGGAGATTGAACTCAGGAGGACCCTGCACTTGCCTGGCAAGTGCTTATTACTTAGCTATCTCCCTGCCCCCCCTCCCCAAATAAATTTAGAGTGGTTTTAGCAGAGTCTTCAGAATTTTTCTGACAGGGTCATGTACTAAATATCTCAATTTTGTGAGCCATATAATATCTGTCTTGGGGGCCAGGGAGTTAGCTGAGAGGAATAAGCACTGGCCTGGCAAGCACAGTGTCCTGAATTCAAACCCTGGGACCACTGAATAAATAAATAAGTAAATAAGTAAGTAAGTAAGTAAGTAAGTAAATAAATAAATAAATAAATATCTCTCTTTGCTCAAGATCCTAATTGTGCAAAAGTAGCATTGACATACTTGAATGTGTTGAACTACATCTGGGTCGTGAGCCACAGCTTATTGACCTGTGTTGGATTTAGAATTAGAATATTCTTTTAAAAATATTTTTAATTGGCACATAAAAACAAAATTGGGTATTAGTGGAGTAACATGATGTTTTGATTGAGTTGTACATTGTGCTGTGTTTTAACTAGGTTAGTCTTGCTGTTAAAGTGTTCCCATTCTGGCATTTGTAGAAAAATAGATGTGTCTTGGTTGGCCAGATAGCTCAGTGGACTAAAGTACCTGCTTCAGCAGAGTTCAACAGTGGGGGTTTGATGCCCCGTGCAGGCCTTGCTGCCCCATCTAGTGGGCATGCTGAGAGAGTGATTCAGACTGGGCACACCTGTAATCCCAGCACTTGGGAGGCTGAAAGGAGGAGGATCACTACATGTCTGATCTGTGTAGTGAGAGCCTGCAGACCCTGTCCTAAATTCATGAGAGAGAGAGAGAGAGAGAGAGAGAGAGAGAGAGAGAGAGAGAGAGAGAGAGAAATAGGTGTGCCTTGATAATAATTTTAAGTGTAATAAATCAGATGCAAAAACTTAAATGCCACATGGTTTCTCTTATATGAGAAACTCAAGATATAAGTAAAGAACAAAATAAAGGATAATTGGAAGTAGGGAGAACATTTCCACATGGGAGGAGGAACAAGAGATGAGGGAGGCCATGAGAAAAGTGAGAAGATGAGGGAAAAACAGTTGAAGAAAAAATGGAAATAAGAGTTTGCAAATGGAAAGGAGACAGAGTTGGAAATAGTATGGAGGGAAGAGGGCACTAGGGAATGAAAAATGTTGATGTGTTATGTACCAATTCCTTATGATAAATGTAATTATTATGTACTGCAAACATTTACTGAAAAGAAAAAAGAAAACGCTTGCTAGTTCTGGGACCTTAGTTGTACATTTAGGATATTTGGTGAGGTTTTTCTATTCTGGTTGGTACTGATTTTTAGTTCAGGTCTTCCATTTTTTGAAATACTTATTTAGTTCAAAGATCTACTATAGGTTTCTCAGCTAAACCATGTTGAGTCTTGTACTGTTTGCTTATGTGCTGTGCTTGTGCAGCAGAATGTTCATTGTACAATGGGGAGCCCCTGTCTAAATCTCTGAGCTCCATTTGTGTGAAGCTTTCCTTTGTGTGCTATCCTGCCTAGCAAATTCCAGACAATCTTGTAGGCCTTCTTAGCTCACCAAGAGCTCCTGGACTCCTCTGCTTTGGGCTGCAAACCTGAAAGTGCCTTCAGGCTTTTCATTTTCAGGTCTTACCCTCCCATAGTGTTTTATTCAGTGTCTAAACATAGTGGCTTCATGCATTTAACTCATATTTATAGTTAATTTATGTTACAAGAATTAGCCTGATAATAGTCAGAAGTCGTTCTTTGTGTAGTTTCTATGTGTTTTTATTTTTTGTCTTGGTGGTGGTAAAGTGGATTGAACCTAGGGCTTTAAGCATAGTAGGGTTAATGTTTTTGAAGTGACCATGTCAAAGAAAATAGTATTTGAGAATGTGAACATTGATGAGATTGTGATATTATACATACTTTGGAATTATCACTAGTAAATTGCAGTAATAAGCTGGCATTCTACTTGTATTTTTTAAAAAATATTACTTAATAGTTCTGAATTTAGTTTAGGAAATGGCTCAAAAGTAGGGACAGATCATTTGGAAGCTGCTGTTTTTCTAATGGTGTTCAGTGCTCATACTCATTTTACTTTAGGTAATAGGGAAATTGACAGTTGAAATGTTTTAGCTTTGCTATTAACTAGCTACATGACTTTGAATAAGTTATTCATTTGTGACTTAGTGGATTTCAGTGTTCAAATACGAAGAAAGGAGAAGCATGACATGGTTAGGAAGACGTGTTTGGCCACTACAGATATGAAAGGGTTAGTGAAAAAAAATTTAGACCGTTACTTTGGGGGTAATATTGTGTAGGCTCTTGTTTATCTGAGTGTTTTAAGTACAGAATGGGTAGCTGGGAGTTTTAAGTGGTTTTGAGCAAGAGAATGTATGATTTTCTTTTTGAGAAATATTTGATAGCAATAGAATGAAAAGATTTACAGAAAAGTGCTGTTTCTTCTTTGCCTGTTATTTAGTAAAAACTTACTTTATCCTAAAATAATGTTTTTAGTTAATGTATGCCTAATTTTATCGTATGTATATATTGGGCTATTAAAAGTAGGAAAAGTGAGGTTGATGATTTAAGTATTTGTTTCATTTAGTAGAATTTGGCATAGTGAATAGTTCATAGAAAATGGAAAATTTACCACTTTTAATAAGCTAAGTAGTGAGCATATGTGTACATCTGTATATGAATGTGTATATGTAACATCTTCGCAATTCATCATTATGCTTTTTACTTAATACAGTATCCCAGATTATAAAATAATTCGTTCAATTGTGAGAAGTTGGTGTATTCACAGAAAAACAAAGACTAGTCTAAAATTAAGTTTTTCTTTTCAAAACAGAAGTAACTTGCAGATATTTTAACCTTTATATTCGGCAGTCTTGTTGATCAGAATTTTTTTTAACATTTAAAATTTTGCCTGTTTAAAAATTTTAACTTACAAACTCCAGTCAAGGAACACAGTGCTTAAAAAAAAGGTATGGTAATTATTAGGAGTTTGCTTAGTGATGATTAGCTTGTCAGTAAAACAAACTTCAGTGGGCTAACAAGAGAGAGGAGTTTATAGCATTGTGTTTGAGCACAAACATACCTGCCTGAAGGTGAAGCACAAAGACTTGGGAGTTAGACTGGTTTGAGCCCTAGTTCTTTTGCTTCCTGCTCTAATTTAGGCAAGTTGCTGTTTTCTTTCCTCCTCTGTCCCTTACAACTTTTGAAGTAGGTACTAGTAGTATCCTTACTTTACAGTTGAGGAAATGAGGCCCAGAAAGGCTTAAGCAGTAACTTTTCAGGGTTACCTGTTATATTTGGTAAATCTAGTATTTGAGCCCAACCACTTTGTTCCATGATTCACAATCTCTTTATTTGAAGACTGCCAACCTTATTCTTGAAGGCCAAATGGTAGTGATTTCTTTTGGATTCTTTTTCTAAGAATTTGTGGAACGTAGTACTTAATTTTATTACATTTGGATTGAATACCACTTTACACAATGAATTTTTTTTTTTTTTTTTGGAAGTCAGTGTATACTTGGAATACCAACTTGAAAACATTTTTACTATTTGAAGTGCCTGGAATGTAGTTGTGCTGTAAGGGAGATTCCAGTACTAGATATGAATAAGGATGCATTTCAAAATACTTTATATTTTTGGCATATTTCTAGTATAGCTTGTTTTTCTCTGTTTTTAATAGTAAAACATGTTCCTAACCCACTTTACAACTGGACTAGCCTTGCATTGGTTTAAAACTATACTGTCTAGGTGAAAGCAGCACTATTTTGTTAAGAACAGACTTTTATTTACAGTTCTGTCAAAATTAGTTGGTTTTACTTTTTGAGCCCCAAATTTCAGCATATGCAAGCTTAGAATTACAATTCATTGTTTGCACTGAAAGGAATTGGTCCTCATTTTACATATAAAAGTTATGTAACTTAACTAAGATCATATAGCAAGTCATCTTTTAAAAAATGTGTAAAATCTTCTAAAGCATTACTGTCTTGCTGGTTTGGATGAGTGTCCCATCCTACCTACTGTTTTAGGTTATGAGACCCCCCTTTTTTTTTAACTTTATGTTATGGCTGGCTCAGCCTGCCCTAGGGTGGGGTTGGCACAGCATGTGTTGCTGGGGATCGAAACTCAGTCCCTGCCATTACCTAAGCTTACCTTAGGTGCTTTAGACCACTGAGCTATCTCACCGGCCCCAAGACCCTTTTAAATGCACATCAGTTTTCCTACACACCATCTTGTATAAGAATCCTTTAAGTATGACATCATGTCCTATATAGATTTATCCACAGTTTATTTCTTTTTTTTTTTTTTTTTGTCTTTTTGAGATAGGGTCTTGTTATACAGGTCAGGCTGACCTTGAGCTCACTTTTGTAGCCCAGGTTGGCTTCAAACTTGCACCGATCCGCCTGCCTCAGCCTCCTGAGTGCTGGGATTACAGGCGTGCGCCACTACGCCCGGCTCCCACAGTTTATTTCTTATTGTGAAGTTGGGGCTCCTGTTCATGTGAGTGGGATATTATACACTTGGAAGACAGACAGATTCATAGTCATGGTAACTATGTCTTTTTTTTTTTTACTCTATTGCACAGCCTTTCTAGTGTGTCTTCATTGGGTCCTCTCAGTTATAGGAATACCTTCCTATCATTCCTCAAGCTATTAAAATTGTCTTAGTCTAGGGCCAACCTAATAGCTCAGCAGACTAAAGCACCTGCTTAGGCAGAGCATGCCCTGCCAGCGACACCCCTGGGGTGCTCTGAGAAAATGATTCAGACTTGGCTGGGTGGTATACACCTGTAATCCCAGCACTTGGGAGGCCGAAAGCAAGAGGATCACTATCAGTCCAGTCTATGTAGTGAGACCCTGTAGACCGTTTCCCCTGTACTAAATGCATAAAAAAGAAAGTTCTCTTAGTCTAGAGGCTGTTTCCTAGTATAAAACACAGATACTTGGCTCAGGATCTTCCACCTATAGGTACAAAATGACATTGTACCAAGTTAATATACCAATATGTAACATATCTGCTCCAAAACTACCGTGACAGTGTCAGACCAGGTGACTTCAATAATAGTTTCTCACATCAAAGTGTTGGCATGATAGATTTTATTCTTGGGTCTCATGATTTATTGGTGGCATCCAATTCCCTGTTTGCTCTCATGGCCTCATATGCTTGAGAAAGTAGAAAGCAAACTATGTGGTATCTAAGCCCGCTAATCCCATTAAACTCATTTATGATTTCAGCTAACCCTGGTCACCTCCCCAGGACTGTGTCTTCAATTATCACCTTGGGTTTAGGGTCTCAACATAGAAATGTGGGCAGGGAACACATACATTTCATTTTTAACATGTTTCAACTAAGAATAGCTCTGGAGAGCCATAATTGCTACTGCATGCCTGAGGCAGTAAGATCAAAAGTTCAGGTCCTGCCTGGGCAACGTAAGGTAACTTTTTTTCAAAAACAGATTCATGTAGATAGATAGACAGGACGGGAATGAGGTTCAGTGGTATAGAGTACTTACCTCAGGGTCCTGGGTTTTTCCCCAGTACCAGAAAATAAAAAGAATAGAAAACCTAGAAATGTAAGGGAAAATTCATAATTCTCTGAAAGTGTTCCTCTAAATTGAACATGTACCAGTAAATGATTGAACAAAAAATTTCTTATTCAAATTTATCTTTTAAATTTTTAGCTTGACTATGACAGCTAGTGAAAATGTAACTAAAAGCTTTGGATACAGTCTGTTAAATGAGAATACTATCTTAAAGCTGCTTTGGTTCATAAAATTTAATATTAACATGTTATCTTGCCTCTTCAAAAATGATAAGTTCTATAAGATAGTCTCTAGTCAGCTTTATTATATGCATGTTGATTTGTCTGGATTAATGATACTTTCTGATTTCCTTTCTGTCTTGGCCTTTTCTCCATAGATAGTTTTTTTGTTAACTCATTATATACTGAACCCTTGCTTTTCCCTCTTATCTGTAGGCTCCTTCCAGCCTGTCTTTGTTTCTGCTGAGCTTATGTTCTATTTGTTTTTCAGATGAGACCCTTTTTGCTCTTCCTGCTGCATCTGAGCCTGTGATACGCTCCTCTGCAGGCAAGTTCTTTTTGCCGCCCTTTTATTCCCTGTATATTCTAACTTTTAACTCTTTAGCTGTCTTAGCTCCTTACTGAGTTAATTTGGATTTACTGTTAAGTAGCATTATTCCAAGAATATTTGTATAGTGAAAAAGTTGAAATTTGCATTTTGTGTGTAGTGTTCAAGGGAAAAGTGGGCAGAGATTGATTGGTAAATGAAACTTTGTAAGGTACTCTTAGATTCTGGGTTTATAGTTACATATTGACCATTCCTTTTCTTCATATAATTTACTTGCATGTAGCCAAAGGCATTTATGAAAGAACAAATGCCAGGCTGGTATTTACTTATCCTTTCTATACTGTTAATCAAACTCTTTTCAAATCTTTTCTTTCTCTTAAACTAGTTAAAAGCCTTTTTCACCTGGAAGCTTTCCAAATTTGAGTTTGTCCTTTCTATAGCATGTTATTGCCTCTGAAACCATGCTCATGTTTTTTAACTTATTTTTTAACTGACAAGTTAAAAAGTTTAACTTATTTAACTGGCATGTTCATAGTGTGTAGTGTGATTTTTCAGCATATGTATTATTTATTTATTTGTTTTTTTGGAACCAGAGATTGAACTCAGGTCCTTGTATTTGCCAGGCAAGTGCTTATTCTACTGAGCTATCTCCCCAGCCTCGGCATGTGTATTGTTAAAGGAGCAAATCAGACTGTTCAGCATATCTGTCATTGCACACATTTTTATTGCTTTGTTGTGAGAACATTTAAAATTCTCTCAGCTATTTTGAAATATATAATGCATTAACTGCAGTCAAAATAGCATTTTTGACTAGTGAGCAATAGCCGTTCATATCTTTTATTGACACTGATTTTCAGAAAAATATTCAAATCTACTTGTATCTGTTAATTAAATGCTACTTTTAGTGAAGAATGAAGTATTTACTAACATTATTTTATGAATCTGTCATAAAACTGCATTAACTCTAAGGACACTGGCATTCTCTAACTTTCCTTTCTGTCCATGGCCACAGAAAAAATTATGGACTTGAAGGAGCAGCCAGGTAACATTGTTTCGGCTGGTCAAGAGGATTTCCCATCTGTACTGCTTGAAACTGCTGCTTCTCTTCCTTCTCTGTCTCCTCTCTCAACTGCTTCTTTTAAAGAACATGAATACCTGGGTAATTTATCAGCAGTATCTCCCATGGAAGGAACACTTCAAGAAACTTTCAAAGAGTTTTCTAACGAGTTCTCAGAGAAGGCAAAAAATCCATTTGTAGATAGAGATTTAGCAGAGTGTTCAGAACTAGAATATTCAGAAATGGGATCATCATTCAGTGGTTCTTCAAAAACAGAACCTACCATATTAGGAGGAAATTCTAGGGAAGAAAATGTGAAGAATAAAGACAAAGAAAATGATTTAGCTGATACCATTCTTCGTAGTGAACAGCAATCACCTGTAGCCCTTACTAAATTGGTTCAAGAGGACAGAGGTATATCACTAGAAAAAACAAAGGACAGTTACAATGAAATTGGAATTGCAGTAGAAGCACCTATGAGGGAGGAATATGCAGACTTCAAACCATTTGAGCAAGTATGGGAAGTGAGAGATTCTTGTAAGGGAGATAGTGATGTGTTGGCTGCTAGTGATAATATAGAAAGCAAGTTGGAAAGTAAAGTGGATAAGAAAGGTTTTGCAGTTGAACTTGAGCGAACAAATCATGAAAAAGATAGTGAAAGCAGTAATGACGATGCTTCTTTTCCAAGTACACCAGAAGCTGTAAAAGACAGTGCAAGAGCATATATTACACACACTTCCTTTAACCCAACAGCAACCACAAACATTGCAACAAACATCTTTCCTTCGTTAGAAGATCAGACTTCAGAAAATAAAACTGATGAGAAAAAAATTGAAGAAAAAAAGGCTCAAATTATAACAGAGAAGACCAGTACCAAAACATCAAACCCTTTCCTTGTGGCAGCACAAAATTCTGAGACAGATTATGTTACAACAGATAATTTATCAAAGATGACTGAAGAATTGGTAGCAAATATGCCTGAAGGATTAACTCCAGATTTAGTGCAAGAAGCATGTGAAAGTGAATTTAATGAAGCTACAGGTACAAAAATGGCTTATGAAACAAAAATGGATTTGGTCCAAACATCAGAAGTCATGCAGGAGTCACTCTACCCTGTAGCACAGCTTTGCCCATCATTTGAAGATTCCGAAGCAACTCCTTCACCAGTTTTGCCTGACATTGTTATGGAAGCACCAGTGAGTTCTCTAGCTCCTAGTTCTGGTGCTTCTGTGGTACAGCCGTCACCATTAGAAACTCCTCCAGTTAATTATGAGAACATAAAACATGAACCTGAAAACCCTCCACCATATGAAGAGGCTGTGAATATATCAATAAAAAAAGTATCAGGGATAAAGGAAGAAGTTAAAGAGCATGGAAGTGTGAATGTAGCTGTTCAGGAAACAGAAGCTCCTTATATATCTATTGCATGTGATTTAATTAAAGAAACAAAGCTCTCTACTGAACCAAGTCCAGATTTCTCCACCTCTTCAGAAATGGCAAAAGTTGAAAAGCTGGTCTCTGATCATTCTGAGCTAGCTGAGGATTCTTCACCTGATTCTGAACCAGTTGACTTATTTAGTGATGATTCAATACCTGAGGTTCCACAAAAGCAAGAAGAAGCTGTGATACTCATGAAAGAAAATCTTATAGAAACTTCATCTCAATCAGTAGTAGAACTAGAAAATGTGGGGAAACTGAGTGCATTACCACCTGAAGGGAGAAAGCTGTATTTGGAATCTTTTCAATCCAATTTAGATACTACAAAAAACACTGTGTCACCTGATGAAGTTTCATCATTGACTAGAAAGGAGAAAATACCTTTGCAGATGGAGGAGTTTGATACTGCAGTTTACTTAAATGATGAATTACTTACTTCTAAGGAAGCAAGTGTAAAAGAAAATGAAACATTTTCAGATTCATCTCCAATTGAAATTATAGATGAATTTCCTACACTGGTCAGTTCCAAAACTGATTCTTCTAAATTAGTCAGTGAATATACTGACCTAGAAGTATCCCACAAAAATGAAAATGCTAATGTCCAGGATAAAGCTGGGTCATTGCCATGCTCTGAAATGCCCCCTGACCATTCTATCAAGAACATACACCCTAAAGGTGAAAATAAAATCCTTGCCACAGATGAGTTCTCCAAAGATAGGTCTGACATCACAAAGGTGCCCATATTGCCTCCAGGTGATTCTCCTTTGGCACCTCAAACAGAGATAGGTAGCATGATTAAACCCACAGTTCTTATGAAAGAGACTGGGAAAAAACTTGCTTCTGATACAGAAAAAGAGGACAGATCACCATCTGCCATATTTTCAGCAGAGCTGAGTAAAACATCAGGTAATCTATGCACTATTTCATGCTTTCATGTCCCCCTTTAGCCTAATCATGGAACTGCCATTACATTTTATCATGTTTGTAGTGTCTAATATATTACATTGACTACAGTTCTTTCCCACTACATAAGTTATAAGTTTTAGTGCTTTTTCTACTTTTCTTGGACTCATCACTCACCTTTACCCTTAATTTGTCCACACAGTTGTTACTAATTTCAATATTATCATGGAACTAGAAAAATGTTTTATTAGAATGCGTTTCAATTTCTTTTCAGTGTATTGTAGCATGAAGATAGATACTATAAGGTTTTCAAATGTTTTTTAATCATAGAATAGGTCTAAACTATGCTTTTCACATAGAACATTATGTTTTCCAGTGAGAGGTACAAAGTTACTTAAACTCTTGGCTTTATTTAGAAAAATACATGTTGTGTAGTATACCATCATTCTGAAAAGTTTTACTTTCTTTGGATTGTACATTTCCAACATACTTGATTTACATGAAATAATTTGCAATACACAATACAAATTATCAAGCCCTTGAAATAGATCTTGGCCGTATATGTATATTTGCTATTGTTTTAAAAATAGAAATTAAAGTCACAGAAGCTAAAAAGCAAGAGAAAAGAGAGCTTTAATGGTAAAATATGTTGTTAATATTCAACACTAGAGAGGCCAGTCAAGGTTTGAAGTTTGTCAGGAAAAAAAGCAAGATACTAGTTATCAAAATAGTAGTATAAAGGGACTGGGGAGACACCTCAGTAGAATAAGTACTTACCTGGAAAATGCAAGGGAATGAGTAAAATCCCCAGTTCTTGGGGGAAAAAAGTAGTAAGTATGAGTGGGCATAGGACTGGAGCAAAATGGACACTAATGTTCATAATTTGTTTGAAAACACAGATCAAGTTAGCAAGCGGGAGAGTAAGAGTAAGTATAGAATTGATGAAGAATTTTTGTCTGTTTTGAGACAATTATCTGATCCTAGGTGATGTAGAGTTCCAAGGGGACAAAAAATGCTGCAGGGTTCGGGTGGAAGAGCCATAGGTAAAGAAGAAACAGGTTTGTAGTAAATGGAAACTGTAAATATTGATACTACTTGAGATTTGTGGCTAGAAATTGAGGGAATTGTTGGGTAATGTTCACTCTTTAAAGGAGTTTGTTAGGTTATTTGTTGAAAATGAAATGGAACACAGGTGGAATAGATACATGAAATATTTTGTCTAGTGAAGCAAGGCATTGTGTCAAGAGCTCAGTCAAGGATTAAGGATGGTCTACTTGCAAGGGTGATTTTTCTTTGTGCTAGAAAGCCGGGATGTGAGTTCAGACAAAGCAACTTGCTGTATTAATTTTTTGTCTTGTTAAATGGGCCTAGTGGAAGGACAGAGTCCAGAGAGTTAAGAATAACAGTTGCAAGTGGTGGACTGTGGCCTTTAAGTTAAGGAAATGAAGAGGGAGTTGACAGGTAGAGAGTAGAAAACTAATGAACTGAAGGTCCAACTTAATTTGTTAGGGTATAAGGAATAAAATGTGACTGCCAAAATGCTGTGGTCAAGATAGGATTGTGAGTATGAAGGTAGGTGGTTCTATTGAATGTTAAATTTAGAATTTTAGAGCAATATAGTTCCGGTTGATCATACTCACAAATAGCCCAGGTTTGAAAGAAGGCCTGCTGTGGACTTGATTGAAGGTTGCTAAAGATAACATCAAGTAAACTATGAGGCTAAGAGATCAAATAACATTTCCCATGATGTTGATGTTTCTGGGGACAGTGACAGGATTTCAGATGGATAAGATGATCAGGAAATAAGAACAAGAGTTTGTAAGTGTTGCCATAGACAACGAGCAGTAAAGAAGAATAGAGTGATATATCTGAATAGTGGCAGGTACTGACCTGCTCCCTGCTCCCAGATCAGTAGAGTAAGCATCCTCTCTTTAGATGTCCCATGTGGAAAGCATTATCTTCAAGGAAGAGGCAGTTTTCACTGCAGGTGAGATGATGGCAGGAATGCTCAGTAAAGAAGTTGACCATTAGAGCCTGTTCAGGGCAGAATGGTGGCTTCCAGAGCACAGTAAAATACTTTGCAAGGGAAAAAAGGAAGAATCATCCTAGAAGCTCCATGCAGTATGGTGTTGAGAATGTGTGGGTAGAGACCAAGGACAGACAGACGTGAGCAGCTGTGAAATCTCTTTGGCTCCAACATTGCCTCTCAAACCTTTAGTAAAGCTAACAGTTGTCTAGAAAGCCTAGATGTGGGTTCAGACAAAGCAACTTGTATTAAAGTTTTGTCTTGTTAGGTGGGCCCAGTGGAAGGACAGAGTCCAGAGTTGAGGATGACAGTATATAGAAGCTCTTAGAAATTTCAGGAGTCAGTTACTCAACGGGTCAGCACTAGCAAAGAGCAGGTGCGGTGCCCTTGAAGAATTAGTGTTGGCATGGCTAAAGGATGTAAAAGCCATGCTTTTTAGAAAATTCATGCCTTTTCTCTGAGAAAAATGTTATTTATGACTTTTTGTACTTAATCTTTTCCTTTTTTTAACTTTTCATTTCTCTTTGATTTAAAAAATATTTTAGATGACGTAAAGGTACTTATGATACAGTGTTATAATTCAGCAAATATATACAATGTGCAGTGAGTAGAACAGACTAATTCAGTCTCCTTAAACATTTTTTCATGGCTCCTTTTGCCATTAACTGTTATAGCAGCTCAGTAGGGACTAGAACATTATTTGGGTGTACAAAATTGTGTATCCTAGAAGTCATGGAGTAGAAACTCACTGTTGGCATAATAAAAACAACATGGCCGCATGAGTTCTTTCTTTCACTGACAATCACATGATCTTTCCAGATGTCGGTTTGTTTTTCTGTAAAAGGAATGGGGTTTGATTAGGTAATGTTAATTATTAAAGTTTAATTTAATTTATTAATATGCAGATTTAATTTATTAATAGGTTTGTTTTAAAAGCAGGTGACTGGTTACATTAGCATACTTTTGGCAGGGAAGACAGGACAAAATTTTGTCCTTGTGTAAACTGGTAGAGACAGATTTGTAGGGACATAGGAATATATGTTATAATGGGTACAAGGAGTTTTCTTCGTGAACGTATACTGAAGTAAGATATATACTGAAATAAGAGTGACAGACTACGGGAGTCTGTGTCCTCAGATACCCTGAAGTGTTTGTGACATCCCTGATTATACTTAGGATTTTTTACTTATTAATGTGTATACCTTTAAATGTTAAAAATAACATCAATGGATATTTATTGTACAATTTTTTTGGTCTGGTGTTGAAAGAAATGAAAAGACCCAATGAATGTAGCTTCAGAGGACTCACCGAGATTTCTCTTCCTCAGTTAGCTCAGAGCCTCAGAAGGCTCTTTTTTTTTTTTTATTTAGCATTTAAAAAAATGGCTAAGGAGTATACGTCACTACTTTAATAGATACAGCATATTTCAGACATGTAGCTCATGCAAATGCTAACAAATAATACTTTAAGCAGGGGAAGAGGCAACCATTGGTGTCAGGTAGCAGATAAACAAAGAACAGGGCACCCATGGGAAGAGCCACCATTCACAACCTTGAGCCCCAGCTTTTCAAGAATCTCAGGCAACAGAAGGCAGCCCTCCCTGGGCTCTGTCTATAATTCAGGGACAGGGCACCCGTGCAAGGAGCCGCCACCTGAAGCTTTAGGCCTCAAGTTTTTGAGACTCCCAAGCAACAGAAGGTAGGCCTCCCTGGTTTCTGTCTATAATTTACCACTTCTAGGGACACCAACTTGTCTTTATTTTTATCTCTGTGTTACTACAGATATTAAATTTTAAAGTACTAATTTTTCAGGCTATTATTTCGGGCTGGGGAGATAGCTCAGTAGAATAAGCCCTTATCTGGCAAGTGCAAGGGCCTGGGTTCAATCCCCATCTCTGAAGAAGAAAAAAAAAAAAAAAAGATTATTATCTCAAATTTGTCCACTTTTTAAAAATGTATTTTAGTATAGTCTATAGGGTGTACAGGGTCTCATTATGTAGATCAGACTTGCAGTGATTCTCTTCCTTTCAGCCTCCCAAGTGCTGGCATTATAGACATGCACCACCATGTCCAGTCTTAGTCACATTCTCAGCATGCCCCAAGGCTGGGGCCAGCATGGCAGGCCAGGGATTGAAACCTGGCCAAAGTGCTCTGTCTAAACAGGTCCACTGAGCTGTCTGGATAGCCCTCACTTTTTTTCTTAAAATGCCATTTTATAGGCAGAATTATTTTAATTTTGGGAAAGCTGGTTTTGTAAAAGAGATTATCAGTGTATTAGCATATGTACTTTGTTGCTACATTGATTTTTTTTTTTTTTGTCTTTTTGAGACAGGGTCTCGCTATGCAGTTCAGGCTGGCCTTGAGCTCACTTTTGTAGCCCAGGCTGGTCTCAAACTCGCACTGATCCTCCTGCCTCAGCCTCCCGAGTGCTGGGATTACAGGCGTGCGCCACCACGCCCAGCTGCATTGATTTTTTTTTAAGTAAAATCTGACAAACAAATTAGTCTTCCCTATACCTTTTCTTAATAAAAGTTTATAACGAGCTGTATTAAAACACCTTTTTGGACTGGCGAGATAGCTCAGCGGACTAAGTGCCTGCTTAGGCAAGCACAGGGACCTGGGTTCCATACCCGGTACCACATGTGGCACTGACTTGCCCTCAGGTGCACTGAGCTGGCTGACCACTGACGGGGCATGTTGGCACATACCTGTAATCCCAGTGCCGGGGAGGCTTAAAACAGAAAGATTGCTGAGTCAGAGCTGCATAGTAAGATCTTGTACAAAATGTATAAAATTTTTTAAAAATTTAAAATATAATTTTCTCTCTAATCTATAGTTATCACTACACTTTGCTCTGCCATTTTACCTTATTGTTTAGAGATAGTTTTTAATTATCTAGACCCAGCACTTCATTTTCTCTTTATAATATTTTTAAAATTTTGGCTAAAAGTTACAAGGTATTTTTCCAGTTTTGTTTAAAATAAATTGTTGGCACTTTATAGTTTTTTTTTTATTTCCCATTCACTTTAAAATAGCAAAGGTATAAGGTAAAAATACTGTTTAATTCTTGCATAAATTTATTCTGTTATAACCATATGTAGGCCAAGGTGGTGACACTTCTGAAAAGATAAGTTAACTGACAGGCAGAGTATCACATTTGCAGTGTTTTTGTTGAATGATGTATGGAACCTGTTTAACATAGGAGTGACAGGCAGCTTAGGGATGTGAGTGGGTAATAGTTGGTAAGTATAAGACTACTGACAAGAAGCTGGCTCTCCATTGTTACCAATAACTTCATAGAGAAGGTGATTTTGTGTAACTTATAGATAGTAAACATCAGTAAACAAACATGTAGACTTCCTAATTTAAATAGAGATGATAAGTTTTCCAGATTATATTTTGATGGGTACTGTTATAGTCAGTGTCTGAACAGACTCACTTGCACTTAGGCATGTGGATGGATTTGTAAGTTGGCCATGTGTAAATAATTGCAAAGGAACATTTCAGTTTATTTCAAAATAACATGAAAAACCAATTCTTGTTATCATTTAGGATCGGTTTTCTTTGTTTTAAAGCTAATTACTTTTTTAAGCTAAATTTCTGCTTGCAAATAACTTCAGTTTTAGAAGAGTATTGGGGAAATAAAAACACAGAAATCTCAAATCACCCAGAACATTTTATCCCATTTGCTTTACCAGTTGTGGTTTCTCTTTCTATGGAGACATAAACTCATCTTTGTTTTTTTCAGAAACACTTGAAACATTAAGCTTTTGGCATTTTATCCCTAAATAGTACAAATTTCATAACAATACTGGGGCCACTTCTTTTTATCAAAGCAAAAATAGGCTTGCCTTATAAATAAAAGTCTCTACCTCAGCCTTGGAATCAACCATGTTTCAAGAATTCCGCGTTTGTTTTAGTATGGAATGAGATCATTTTCACAATAGTGAAGTAGTAATTAATATCAAATATGGATGCTACTTGAAGTTTTTCTGTTTTAGTTCTTTAAGTGGACAGACCTAGGAAATAAACACGTGTTTTAGACATGATGAGTTCACATTGATACCTGTAATTTTAATCCATTCCCATAGGGTTTATTCTTTTTGTACATTTTTTTTTTCAGTGAGAGCCCTGTTTCTGAATACTACCAGTACATTTACTCTTGTTCAGTCCTGCAGTCTGTTTACAATAGTTCTAGAATGGTTTCTTCATACCACTATAATAGACTTTATAAACTTCATAGGAGAGTTCAGGATTTGTTTGGAAAAGCCCCTCCCATAACCTTTCTCAAAATTAAGTATAGGCAAGGACTTATTCACAAGTTACTTGGATTAGTTGGTTTTTTGATTTCTCATTCACTTTAAAATAACAAAGGTACTATTAACTGAGCGCAAATCCCTGATTTTGAGAGACCGCCATTTTGTTAGAATATAATATTACTGAATAAATTTGAAAAACTAAAAAGAAGAAAAAAAAAAGAAAATAACAAAGGTATAAGCTAAAGTACTGATTTTCATTAGAACATTTTTTTCCACATTAGTAAATCAAAACTCCTTATATTATGTAAGTTACTGAGTTTCATCTTCTGAACAAGAATGCCAAGTTAGTCTCTCTTCATAAAAAGCAGTTACCTTTCATATTTGCATCTTTTGCCAGTGCCAAGTCAGCTTCATCTGAACTTTATTAACTGTGGCGCCAATTATTTGGTGAGGATTAAGACCTCTGGCTAAACCTCTAGTTTTGGCAGCAGCGGCTCTTTATCTCTTCGACTTGCTGTCATCAGATTCACTGTCAGATAAAGTTTTTCTCCTATCTTTTTCCTTACCAGCTTTTTGGGTATTGAGAAATGCTTCAATTAACTCTGGACAGTCTAAATTTTCTTCAGGTTCCCATGTATTGTCAGCATCTGTAAATCCCTTCCACTTCAGAAAATACTCCACTTCCTATTCACTATATGTTGGTCTAGTATTTTTTCTACCACAGATTTTTCAGGTTCTGTTTCCTTCATCCATTTTGTTTCTTTCCCATTTTCTGCAATGCATTGTAGTTTTATTGAAGGTCGTTTTTTATTGCAGATTTGAAGAGCTATTGTTTACTGCCTCAGATCCTCGGTCGAAGGTCCACAGCATCTTGGCCTGCACATCTACAGCCCCACCCTTTTGCCCATCTTTACATTTAGTCATTTTATCTTTTTATGGTTTTATGAGTGTTTATGGATACATTTGTATTTTTACAGCTTGTGATTTTACAGTTTCTCAGTTTTCTAAAAGATAATATTTTCCATTACATTTGGGGTACACTTTGCAAATCATTATTTATACTTTCATTTATATATTTTTTAATGTATTTAGGACAGGGCCTACAGGGTCTCACTACGTAGATCAGACTTACAGTGATCCTCCTGTTTTCAGCCTCCTAGGCACTACTGGGTTTACAGGTGTGCACCACCATGCCCAGTCTCCATCACAGTGTTGGTATACCCCAGGGTTGCACCTGGCACAACAAACTGGGTATCGAATCTCCACCACTGCACCCTGCCGAAGCAGGTGCTTTAGTTTGCTGAGCTATCTGGCTGGCCCTCATTTATATATTCTGATCAATTTAAAATTGAGTTTGGATTCTGATCAGAGACCATTTTCTGTTGTTGGTGGAGTTGTTTTTCCTCTTTAACCATCATAGTCTGATCTCGCTTTCTGGTGCCAGGTCACAAACCTATGGAAGATCCAGAAAATGGAAAATGCCTGTCACCATTGGACAGTCAAACGTATACTGGGTGTTAGTGCCATCTAGTGTTGTTAATAGAAAACCAAAAAAAAAAAAAAGAAAAGAAAAGAAAAAAGAAAACTAGTTCTATGGAATACTCATAACTGACCATATGGAATTCAGTTTCTTCAGTTGTACAGAGGCATTTAGAGAACTACGTATGTGTTTTACACTTAAAAGACTTTAAATAATGGTTTTTGTGAACAATTGTGAATTTTGACCTTATAGTACTGAGTCAAATGCTTGAATGTTATATAAACATTTTGAAATGACTTCAAGATTTCTCAGATGTTTGTATTTTCACAAAAACCTAAGTTTTAGAAGGCAATCTTCAGAACCTAATGACGTAAGATTTGAATTCTAAATTTAGAAATGCTTTGAACCTATGAGGACTATGTATTTTAGATCACTAACATCAGCATTTATTTAGGTCTCATAGTATGACTTTCATTGCTTTGAATTTTACTAATTTTAGTTGATGTGAAATTGCTTAAACTTCAAAAATACTCAATTTTCTGTCATTTTAAGTTGTATTGTTTCATAGATTAAAATCTTCCATTTCCTTAGATTTCTATCAGTAGTGTTGAAGTACTGAAATTTAGTCCATAGGGGGCATTATATTACAACATATGACAAGGCTTTTAAATTGGTAACTCTCAATAATGAAGAATATTTAATTTCTCACCTTTGTAATTCAGAGTAAACTTTGAAATAAATTTAAAATCATAAAGCTGTAATTCTTTCATTGTAACAAAAAGATTTGTTTTCTGTGGCTAGAAGTGGAAGTTTCACTATTAAGAGTTACATGAGTAACTTCTAACTTAGAGTAGCACTTTCAATACAAATGACTACTTTCCTACTTTCCATGTATTTAAACATAGTAAAGAAAATAAGGCAAAAGAAAATTGGATTTTTCTGGAGTTTGGCAGTAAAAGCAGGAAAAAATAGAAAAGGAGGACTGTCTTAGGAAATTACTGAACAGGGCAGGTGTAAGACTTCTTTGCTGTTGCCTGTGCTACTTGAGTAGAGTACAAACCACACACACAGACACACACACACTTAAGAATTTAGAAATGTTTGATTTCAACATAGTACTTTGTAAAGTAGTTAGAGGTTCATGTGGAGAGATCTTTAGTTTTCCAAGGCCATGGGATAATGAATCTTGGACAGTGGGAAGCTATTAAATACGAGCTTTTGAACTTATATTGCAGAAATTCTTTGTAAGACATTTTTTTTTTTTTAATCAGGGTAATAACTTTCACCCTCTCCTCCTTATCCTCTCCCAGTGTGCAGCATAAAAAATAAAGGAGTCTTCTGTAGCTTCTCCTTTTGGAGCCTTTAAGGTCTTGTCTCATAATTAAGGTGCAGTCTTGTAGGATTTCATGTTTTAAAATAACAAATAGTTGAAGAAAATAATGATAAACTTTAAAGAGATTTATGCCCTTTACCCCATTAATGGAGGTTTAATGAAAATAGGATCCATAAAGTATGCAGATTTTGTTCCATTAACTTTTTAAGCTCTTTCGTGTTTAGGCAACCAAATTGAAAACTCTATTTTTATTTATTTATTTTTTTTTAATTTTTTATTTTATTTTTTTCTTGCTTCACTTATTTTTATGGCCGGCTCAGCCCACCCCAAGGGCAGGGCTGGCGCAGCATGTGGTGCCCAGGATCGAACCGCGGTCCCCGAAGCCGCCCAAGCTTTCCCAAGCAGGGGCTTTAGACCACTGAGCCATCTGCCGGGCCCAAATTGAAAACTCTAGTTTTAAAATTTTCTGAGAACAAATTGGGCAAGTTATCAGCTGATTTCCATTAGCTAATTTTCCCTGCATACTTAGTAGCCTACATTGCAAAAACTATAAAAATTGAAAGAAATATGATGGGTTGAAATATTTATTGCATTTAGGGTGGTTCTTTTGAGTTGTAATCTGCCTAGGACACCATTTTTTGTTTTTTTAATTTATTATTATTATTTTATTTATTTATTTATTTATTTATTTTTTATTTTTTTTGTATTATGGCCAGCTTAGCCTGCCTGATGTTGGGGCTTAAGCAACATGAGGTGCTGGGGATCAGACCATGGTCCCTGTGGTTGCCTAAGCTTGCCTAAGCAGATGCTTTAGACTGCTATCTTGCCAGCCCACTATTAAGTATTTTTAATGTTTAGATGAGTGACTATTGATTATTGCACACTTTGGGCATTCTTAGTATGTTAGAACTGGGTACTAGAGATTGAACTGGGGGTTTTCACCCTGAGCTATGTCTCTGTCACATTTTTAAATTTTGAGATAGGTTTTTGTTTTTTTAAATTGCCCAGGTGGGGCTTGAATTTGTGATTCTTATTTCAGCCTCTCAGAGTTTGAGATTATAGGCATGTGCCTCCATGCTTGGCAAAAATAAATACACAAAAGATGTGAATAGTTATTAATGTTAAATGCTCCCCCCCCCCTTCTGTTCCCCTCTTGGACAGAAGCTTTCTTTTCCAATAAATATTCTATTCTAAGCAAGAAAAATGCTTTTTCGAGAGAAGTCCCCCCCCCCTTTACTAATAGTATAATAATCTCTAACTTGAAAATCATATTTGAGGGCTGTTTTTAGTAATTCGTTCCATGGTACTTTTTGGCCTTCTGGGTTTTTTGTTGTGATTGTTTTGTGTTGTGTTTTTGTAGTGCTGAGATCAAAGCAGTGTCCTTGAGTGTGCTAGGCAAGCTTTCTACACTAAGCTATACCCCAGCCTCTGGCCTTCAGTGTAAAGAAATTCATTAGAAGGTACAGTACAGAATAGTTTGGGGTTCTAAACTCTGGTGTGAGATGCCCACATAATTTTAACTGGGATGTCACTTGCTGACAAGTTTCTCAAATATTTGTGGATTCAGTGAACAAATTTAAAGTTAAATATTAATTTTTGAACTGAGAATAATACCAGATGACTCTTCTAAAAATGACTTCCTTTGTTTAAAATTGAAATTGGGAGAACAGGTAGAAAAAGAAATGAGTCACTGATACTTAAGCCACTTTTGATGCCTTAAGGAATTTGCAAGGTTTTATAGCACATAGTTTTATAGGAGTTCAGAAGAATCCCTATTTCAGCATAGCTACAGTCTTAAGGTATGAATTTTCTATATAGGGTACATATCCTATTTTATATCTTACATTAAAAATTTTATCTGATTTGTCATTTTCTGCAGATGTTAGCATCAGATACATTAGTTACATAACAATAAAGATATAATCTGCACTGAATTGAATGCCAGTTTTATAAATTTCAACAAAGTTTTAGAAATGCCATAAATAGATTTGAGGTTTATCAAAGTTTTAATTTGCTCATGTCATTTTCCCAAGGCAAATGATATAATTATAGCACATGAATATTTTTTCCCAAGCTGGGGCTGCATTGATATCTTCACAGTATCTAATAAGTATTCATTATTAAAAGGATTGAATTGGACCAGATGATACCCAATGTTTCTACATGTTTGGATTTCCATAATTGTAAGAGATGGAAAAGGAAAGGTTAAATTTCTGAAATTGAAATGTCTGTTAAAGTAATATTTAGAAACAGTTTTTCTTTTATTCTCTGCTCCTGCTTTTGAAAGGATGCAAAATCTAAATGTTTTAAGTCTTAATAAACTGAGAAAGTTTATTAGGCATTTCTCAAGCTTCAAATTTAAGGTTTAACCCTTCCCTAGATTAGTTCATTTTTATCTTAGCAGGTTGTTGATTTTTAGTTTCAGTGAAACTGAAAACCCATGATCCAAGCATTTGTAGAAAAAGGGAAAAAAGAAAGAAAATCCATGCATATGCCTTTATGTCCATTTCAAATATATTTAGTTGTTAGCTCTATTTAAAAAACAACTCTATCTTGTAATAGCTTGCCCCTTCCCCTACAAATATGGTTCTGTTTGGTATGAGCAGCAGCAAATTACTACAACAATAAACAGATAGAAGGAAGGCATTAATGCCTGAGTATTAGTAGCCTAGTTACAGATTGCACTGCGTCAGAGTGCTCCACACCCAGAAGACGTCAGGTGACTTGAGCCCTGCTGCAGTTGTGCAGCAGAGGAGACTGCAGACTCTGGTTGAGGAAACGGATATTTCATGTCTCAGGGACTAGATTTTTGCAGTTACAGCTTTTCGGTTGGTATGCATAATTGATAATTACAGCTGGAGGGCAGATTGTGACAAGAGATGGACGGTCAGAAGAAAAATTGGAAGGACAAGGGTATATTTACTTTTTAATCTTCTGTTCAGTTTTTATGTGTAACCAGTAATATATTTCAATGAGTAAGCATCACAATTTAGGTATATTTGGGATTGAAAATGAAACCTTATATATAAAAGATTTGAGGCTCAGGAATTATAACAGTTCTCTGATCTATTTTTATAGTTGGTTGTGCATTAGCAAATGTCATGCTGTCCTGTTTTCCTGTTCTTTGGTTTAGCCTTTTCAGTCTTACAGGTTTTATTCTCTTAACTTTGTGTATTATAAACAATACAGGCCTAGTCTGTATCATTTGTTGGTCATGTTGGTGTATACAACTATCTTTGTATTCTGTGATGACGTATTTTCTGTGACTATTTTAAAAAAGCTTACTTCGTGTAGTTGCAATTCTATCTGTAGGTAGCAAAACAATTACATTTGCAATAGACTTTTCTTTGGGAATCTGACTTGAAACTTTAAAAGTTATTAGCTGCCTTTTAATTATATATATGTGTATCTTGAAATTGTTCAAATGTAGTTTTAAATGGTTATCTATAATTAAATCCACTAACCTTTGTCCTTGTTATAACCAGTCAGTCATCTTGATTCTTTTCCTCCCCCTGGAAAGTCCAGATCCTTTCAAACCTCAGTAAATCATAGTATAAGAATTTAAACCTGTAAGTAGTAAAATATTGAATGTAATGAATAAACAGTATTTTATTCTGTTGATGGTTAAATACTATTTTCTAAATTAAACAAGATGATCCATTATGTATCTGACCACATAGAGCATGTTGTGTTATAAATTATTGGAGCTATTTTTAAATAGTCATTCCACACAAGGAAGTTTTTTGCTGGTTACATTTCAAGTTTTGTAATTTTTTTAAATGTTTCTTTTTAAAACAATTATTAGCAGAATTGGGCTAATTTTCTTACAGCACTATTTTGAGCTAATTATAGTACCTTTCATAGTGTTTTTTAAAAACATTGAGTAAGGAAAATGAGGAAAAGGTGAGTTTAAAATTGACTTCATATTGAGACATTAGGAAGTTCTATATTTACATAAAGAGTAGATAAACATATCTTTGATGTTCATGGTTTTCTCATATCAACTTAATGAAGGCAAGGGTTTTTATGTCTTTATCCTGTCAGCATTAAAAGTGAAAGATAGTGGATAACACTAGATTTTGATAAGTAGATACTAGTGATAATAAATACAACCTTAAAAATAGATGAAAAGTCACTTTTTATTTTTGTAGACCATTTAATAATTCTTAAGTACTTTACTAATTCAGAGATGTTTAAGAAAGAAATTTAGATTGTAGTCTGTATTTAACTAGTGAGTCGTTTAATTCTTTGTAGATATAAAATTATGCAATCAGTCTTATAGTATTGAATATCTTGGGAGCTTCACTTGGTATGTAAGTAAAATAGCTCAATATTTTTCAGGTACTTTGGCTTTTGGTAAATATACCAACTTTTTTTTTGGTCTGAGTGACTAATTTATATTTTAGTATCTTATTAGTAGCTCATTTTAACTTTGATGTATACAGTAAAATTGAGAATCACAAGCCAAAGCTACCATGAAATTTCCCCCCATTTTTGAAGCATATGACAGTTGAAAAAACCTAATAAAGGGTTTATGTAAATTTTGAAAATACATTTAAGCCAAAATTTTAAAGATATCTCTTTAGGTTAAAGCTAGTAGTTAATAATGTGTTTTCTATTATATATTCATATTTTCTCTTGTCCATTTACAGAATATTTACAAAATTTACATGGTATTCAATTTCTGCGGAAATGTGGAAAACTTGGAGCAAAATAGTCAAAGTATAGGTAGGATTGATTATTTGGGTGGATGGTGGTAGAAGGATGTAAGCTGTAAAAAGATAAGACAATGAATAGAACTTTCTGGATAGAAAAACATATAGGACAGTAGTTTAAAGATAAGATTGATGTGGCCAAGGAATATAGAAGATTTAGGTCAGGTTTCCTCAAACTTCTCTGAATAGAAATCACCTCATGTTTCTTAAAAATACAGATTCCCGTGATCCTAGCCTACCTTGTCAGATTTTATAGGACCGGGAAATTGTATATCCTGGTATAATTTATTTTATAATTAGACAAAATTGAGAGACACTAATCTAGGATTTTAAGTTGTATACCTTTTATTTGAGCTGTGATGATAAGAAACTCATTCCTTTTGTCTTTTAGTCCTTAGTTTCCTTGCTTGCATGATTTATAGGGTTCTAATTTTGAGGTTTTCTGGTTCTTATGAAGAACATTGTGTCAAATTAAAGAAGACATTGAATTTAAATTTTAGAAATGAAAAACAGCCTTTAGAAGCTAGTGATAAATAATAGCAAGTTTGAAAAATTGGTTTGAGGAAGAACCTAAAAACTGATAAGTTGAGTAAAGATAATTTGGCAGGAGTTAGAGAAGATCCTATAGCAGAAATATCATTCAATGTATCTTCTAGATTTACTGGTTACATAGGGTGATATATATATATATAATATATATGCATGCATGCTGTAGAAAATTTAGAAGGTATGTAGAAGAGCAAACATGACAGATGGTTTGGGGATTTTTTTGTAACAGAGTGTAGTGTTGGGTGGTTATTGGCACATTTACTTTTGTAATCTTTCCTTAGGGAAAGTTTTGTTTTAGAAATATTCTACATTATTTCAATGACAGTAGTAATTCTTAGTATACATTAATATCTTAGTATACATTAATATTAATCCTAAATAAATAAGATACCCTTAAAATTTTGCAACTGCAAATAGTGCTAAACTTAATAAATTCATTATACTCTTTTTGATTTTTAAGATTGCTATGTTATAGTATTTAGGCTTTTGATGTGATTGCAAAACTGTTCTTCAGAAAGACTGTAGATTATTATTTTGAACCTTCAATAAGAGTGTAATGGACTCATAATATCATTTTCAAGCCAGGATTGTATTTAAAAAAAGAATAAATGTACACATCCTTTCAATATATGTAAGCACAATTTAGAGTCTCCTGTCAGTAGGGACAGAAAACATTGGTAGAAATAGCCTGTGCTTTCTTGTTTACCCCAATCTGAGTACTGTTAGTTTTCCACCATAACTCCTTTCACTAAATCCTCATTGTATCACAGCATGTTAAAATTAATCTTCTTAATGTGCAGTTCGGATTATGGCACTGAAGGGATTTTCCTTTACTTTTCAAGTTAATATTGTTCATTTAGGCAATTATGAAGGTATTCCATGGCCCAAGTCCTGATGGTCACAACATCCCATCTCCCCGTTCCTCTCTCTCAGGCCACAGTAAAGAAATAGTTCCTTAAATACACCTCTTTTTGTATTTGTCTTTCTTCTTTTCCTGGAATGCCCTTTCTTCCCATTTTGTCCAAGTGGTGGTGTCAAAGATCCAATTTTCCTAGTTAGAGGGAATCCAGTGTTTCTTAGAGTACCCATCTCCTACCTGTGCTTATATATTTATGGGGGGGGGCACATGAGTGCATGCCTATGCATATGTGCATTTTCTAACCTATAAATTCCTTGAAGGCAGAAAAAGTTTTATCACTGGGTCTTGAGGACTCTGAGTTTAGGTTTACTCTTGGACCTGACCAACCTACTATATACAGTCTTGGAAAAAATTTAAATCACTTTTCAAGTAGGAGAAATTAGAAAAGAGATTTGCTACTTCCTTTTTGAACAACTAAGCAACTTAATTTTTGTACTTCAAAAGGTTTGGATTATAGTTACAGATAACATTTTATTCCAACTTATTTTACACATAAGAAAACCAACTAAACTAAGGAATTTAATTTGCACAAGAACACATGATTTGTGGTGTGAAGCCTTTTTATTATATAGTTGGATTTATATTGGACCAAAGATTTTAAAATGTAAAGGCTAAAATTAACAATGTTTTGATATTTTATTCATTCACAGGCTATGTGAACTTAATGAACAAGGTACAGTTATTTTTGTATGATCCTCATTGTGCTTTAAAAGGTAGTGTCTCTTGGAAGACTGCAGATGCAGTTAGCAGTTTCATGCTGTCAAAAGTTTAAGCCAAGTGGGAACTCCCTGGGCCAGAGGTATAATTTCTTAGACTTTAAGGATTATATTACATGCTTGAATAAGGAAGCAGTGAATAGAATCTTATTTTGTTCTCTGAGTATTCCTAGGTTTCCTTTTTATTTATTCACTTGATCCTTATCTATTGCTAGGATTTGGGTAATGGTGTTGTAAAATTTAATTTAACCAGTGCTGTTCTATGCATCCATGGAACCCTGTTTTGAAACCAAAATTTCTGATTACTTCTCTGTTTTATCATGGATAAGACTGATTTATTACTGGAGGTAGGGTGTGTGTGTGTGTATTTCATCTGTTTCATAGCTTTCAAACTTACCACTTAGGTATGTGTATGAGGTTTGCCAGGCACTAATATATTATTGTTATTCTATAAATACTGTATCACCAGTGTTGGATTCTATGTAGCCCTTATTTTAGTATTTCAAACCAGCTTAAAGTACAAAAATCTATCAAATGTTAATCATACCCATTCCTGCATAGGATTAGAAATTACCACTCTCCAGACTACAGGCTTCCCAAAAGGAGTGTAAAGAGTTGTTCATTGATAGCTGTTCATTGATACACTGTCTTACTTTTTCTACCTACATCTTTACAACTAAAGATTTTAAAGTTTATAAGTGATTGACTTGGAGTTTGTAGATACCACCTAATTACGGAGAACATATTTAGCTTTGCCTTACAGAAAATGAAGTTAAATGTATGGATTTTCCTGTGAAGGAAAAATTGTCATGGCTTAAAAAGTTTGGAAGTAACACAATTGTTCTCTGCTTTGCTTTTGTAAATTGTGTAAATTTGTGTTTTTGTAAATGAGGCCAATGTGGCAGTTTATCAAGTTTCTACTTTACAGAGATGTAGAGTGTTTCTGGAAGGTAACATCATAACCATTGTTATTTTTTACTTTGCATTTTTACTTGAAGATACTTAGGGAAGAAAACCATTTTTTGTGAATCCAAATTCTGTACCAAATAATAGAGGGGAAATTATGACTATCTTATAACCAGTAGTTAGGAAATGAATCTGCTCTTAACAAAATTCAGTTTATCATCACAGCTGTATGTACAAATAGAATAAATACAAGATGAATCTGGTTTAAGGGTAGTATCATTTTTGCCACAAATTATATAGTAGTATAAAATGGCATCTTTTGTGGCTGAATTTCACAGAGGATAATTTATAATGATCATTCAGCAAAAGAAACAAAGTTTTTACTTACTTTTTTATGTTGTTCTCTTCATTTCTTGAGGTGAGCTAGGTCTGTTTTGAAGGGCCAGTAAGCCATATGTCTGTTTTTGACATCCTATGCAATTTCATAATCGCAGGGGCTCATTTCACAGTGTTAAGGTGATCTCACTGTCCTCAGATACTGTTTATTACTAGAGAACTAAAATGAATTTTTAAAACATCACAAGTTACCTTTTAATTTTAGTACATATAAAAGGGCTATATATAAAAATATACTTAGTGTTGCAAACAATTGTAATTAGAAATGCTATGTGTTCTCCAGATTATTTTCTAGAACTGCTTTTTTTGTGTGTTTTAGTTGCCTTTTATTTGGGTTCTTTTAAATAATTGTTACATTTTTGCATATCTTTTTCAGTTTTCCTGTTTCCTTTTATAGTTCTCATTTATTACAGTTTATATAATTATAAGCTGCACATTTATTTATTTATTTATTTGCGGGACCAACGTTTGAACTCATGACCTTGCGCTTGCCAGGCAGGCAGTTGTGCCATGGAGCTGTCTCCCCAGTCAATTGATTGATCTATGTATGTATGTATGTATGTATGTATGTATGTATGTATGTATCTATCTATCTATCTATCTATCTATATCTATCTATCTGTCTATCTATCTGTCTATTTCTTTTAAATTTTATTCATTTATTTATGTTATAGCTGGCTTGGCCTGCAGTGCTGGAGACCTAATGTTGGACCTGTGGTTGCCTAAGCTTGCCTAAACAGGCGTTTCAGACCACTAAACACATTCATTCATTCATTCATTCATTGGAACTGGGGATTGACTTGGGCCCTTGCACTTGCCAGGAAAGTGTTTATTCTACTGAGCTATCTTATGAGCCCCTAAGCTGCATATTTAGTTGTACTTTTATTTTCAAAGTGAAGGACAATGAATTGCTTCTAGAAAATAAGTTTACAGTTTAAGTAATGTAAAATTTAAATTTGCTTATTGAATTGATAGTGCTGAAATATTTTGGTCTCAACTGTTCATGTTTTAGTAAGCTTATTTTAATTATTTAAACTGAGGCCAAAACATTACTTGTTTTTTTCAAGTTAGTTATATAGCAAACTTGAGTATTAATATGTGATGCAAAGAGTGAGATCTTCATAGTCACACCTAAATTTCAACTTGAATCATGCACAATTTAATGCTTGTGTAAGCCTTAGTTGCCTCAGGTATAAAGTACAAAGTAATACTTTGTAGAATTGTGATTACAGAAAATGTATACAGAGATACTCAGCAATGCCTTGTTCATAGTAGGGGATTACTAAGTAGTTATAGAAAAGACAAGTGTAGAAGTTCTGCTATTTGTTCATTATGCTCTATAAAATGTTTTAGTCTCAGATACATGTATTGATCAAGGCACTGTCATGGGATTTAGAAACAAAGACCTGAAATTCTACATGTATCTTCTAAAAGCTGCAAAGGAAGATAGCAATAGAGATATAGTTTAGTCTAGTATTTAGTTGAGAAATTTCATAGCTATACAGTAATAAGTATCCACCAGCTAAACCAAAGGTAACAATGCTTACAGGACAAATTGAAGTAATCCTTAAAAATCTAGGGTTTAGTTAACCATTACATTTAGTATTTGATTTCCCTATTGGACCTTATCCGTTTTAGTATTACCTTTATTTAGTGTGTTCAGTTCAGCCAGCATTTCCAAATGTGAAATTTCCTTGCGTTTCAAATAACTTCTCAGACAGGTATCACTTTTCTAATTTTACACATGGGGAAAGAGAAGTTAACTGATCTACTAAGGTTACACTGGTGGTAAATGAAGAACTAGGACTCAGGCTTTTCTTACAGTCTCTGCAGGAAAAACTAAGCATTCCTACTGTACAGATCTTTTTGTTGCACCTTAACCTGTTACTTGCTTATTATGTACAGCTCAAAGTTTACTGTGTGCTAAATGACCAATTCTAAATTCTAGTCACTTTTTATGTCATTTGGCAAGAATTTGATTAACAGTTACAGTTCCTAATATTATAAACTGTTTGTTAAGATTGTACTGGTGAAAAAATAAGTGAATTTTAATATTCTAGTATTTATGTGCATATGCATTAATATCTTCTGCAACTGTCTTTCTCATTCTTTGACTTTATTGAAGGAAGCTTTTTCTTTATGCTTCAAAAATTCATGTTTTTCTGCCAGCCATTCCTTGACCTTCTAGTATTTTGGGGATAGTTTGTACCCCTGTTCCCCAAACCACAACTTGAATAATTGAAACTTAACTTGAGCAGGCTATTCAAGGAAGAGCTTCGGTAAGGTACGATTCGAGGCACAATGTAATAGGATGACTTCTGCATGCAAGGCATGTGGGCTGACACTATTTTTAGCTATGGCAGATGAGAGTTTATGATTTCCAAATACGTAGGCAACTCTTCTTTCCTTGCATTAAGCCAGAAAGTTTTATTTTTTTAAAAAAATTGCGGCTTACTGAGTCATTTCAGATTTAAATTTTAGTTGACAAAGATGCTAGTGCTCTGTTATGCAAAACACACTGTGAATGTTTTTCACAATTTTTATTTTGAAAAAAATAGGCAAGAATTACAGGAAGCAGATCTTGTAGTCCTTAATTTAATTTTTGTAAGGTAATTAAAGCTTATAGTACTTGTAATCCATAAACATTCCCTACTGTTACAAGGAGGAAAGTATTGTTAAATTGATCTCTGGGCTTTTTTTTTTTTTTTTAATGTATTTAGTACAGGGTCTAGAGAGTCTCACTGCACAGATCGGACTGGTAGTGGCCCTACTGTTTTCAGCCTCCTCAAGCACTGGAATTACAGGCATGTGCCACTACACCCAGTCTCAGATCGCTGCCTCAGAGTGCCCTTAGGGCAGGGCTTACAGGGCACACTGGGGATGAAACCCTGGTAGCTATCTGCCAGCCCTTAATTTCAGGACATACATACATACATACATACATACATACATACATGCACACACACATTTATAATCTCAGGCCTTTTAAAAGGTTTTGTGGATATTTTATGAGTGAAGTTGAGGCTGGAATCATACCATAGTACCTTACTTGATTAACATTTTATTATTCAGTTTTCAAAAAGATTTGAAAAAGCTGGGCGTGGTGGCTCACGCCTGTAATCCCAGCACTCGGGAGGCTGAGGCAGGAGGATCGGTGCAAGTTCGAGACCAGCTTGGGCTACAAAAGTGAGCTCAAGGCTAGCCTGAACTGCATAGCGAGACCCTGTCTCAAAAAGACAAAAAAAAAAAAAGATTTGAATATCAATAAGTTATGCTTTCCTTAAGATAGTACAAACTGTCTTAATTTTGGCTAAGGAGAATTAACCCACTAGACCTCTTCACTTAAAAACAAAAATCAATAAAGAGAAATCCAAAATTCGTCTTTCAGTAACCTTGTAATTTTTATTTAAAGATGTTCTTTATATGTATTTTTTAAATTCTTTTATAGTGCTTACGTATGCCAATCAAATGCTCTATTACCTAGTCACACTTCCAGTCCACAGGAGACCTTTATTTTAATTTGAAAATATTGTGGTCTTTAGTTTAAAAATATATTTCTGGAGTAATTGCAATAGTGTAGGAAGCAATAATAAAGCAAATAATAGGAATATAAAAACAAAGCAGTGGGCTGGGGAGATAGCTCCAAGGCACAAGTGCCTGCTGGGCAAGTGCAAGGTCGTGAGTTCGAACCCTGGTCCCACAAAAAAAAAACAAAAAAAAAAAAAACAAAGCAGTCCTCTGTCATATCTGTAGTAAGGGAAGCAGTTCTACTAAATATTGACTATTTTATAAGTATCTAGAAGCATTTTTATATGGTGTGTATACATGGAAAATAGTAGTTTAGTACCCAAAGTATAGAAACCTTTTGGAATAAGTTAATTAGAATTGAGCTGGCATAAAGTATATATTCTAATCAATCAGCATTTACTGAGTAGTTCTGGCTTTTGTGCTTAGCTCTAGGGTCATAAGGCCATCATACTTATGGAATTCATAAGTTAATACAAAAGCAGAGCTTAAAGGAATTGTTTTGTTTATTTTTTACTTTTAGTATGTAAATTACTGATTTTTTAGTACATTCACACAATTATACCACTACTTTGAAATAATTCTCATCACCCTCTGCAAAAAGCTCACACACATTAACAGTCATTCTCATTTTCTTTTTCTCCCAACCCCGGACAATGTTCAGTCATTTTGTTTACATACAGTTGCATGTTCTAGACAGATCATGCAGACAGAACCAAGCACTCTGTTGCCTTTTGTGACTCACTTTTTGATTTAGCATAGTGTTTTCAAGGTTCATTCACATTACATCATTCCTTTTTATGGCCCACCAATACAGTATTCCTTTATATAACTATACTTTTTTTTAAATGAATGCTTCAGTTAATAGGTGTGTTGTCTCCTTTTTGGCTGTTATGAATAATGCTACTGTAGTATTTTTGTACAAGTCTTTATATGGACATAGATTTTCTGGTCTCGGGTAGAAATTCTTAAATGTTCAATTGCTGGGACATACGATAGCTTTGAGAATTTCTGTTTAAAGTAACTGTCAAACTCTTCTGCATAGCAGCTGACTTTAATATTTCTATCAGCAGTGTGCAAGTCCATTCTTTATTGTATTCTCTATTGCTTTTTACCAGCCCTGGTATTGTACTCTTTTTCATTGCAGTCATTCTTGTGTGAATCACATTGTGGTATTGGCTTGGATTTCCTTAATGACAAAACCTTGTTCAGCATCTTTTCATATGCCTATTGACCGTACCTTTGGAAAAGTGTATATTTAAATCCTTTGTTTATCCTTGTCTTTTACTGTTGAGTGGTAAAGATCTGTATATAGTTAATTTTAAGTCCCTTAGCAGATACTTGATTTAGAGAGATTTTCTACTACTTTATGTGCTTTCTTTGTACACACCTCCTCCTTTCCTTTCCCTGTTTCTCTGTGCTAGGGATTGAACTCAGAGGCTGATGCATGCCAGGCTAGGGCTCTATCACTGAGCTGCATTTCCAACCATTTTTTATTTTATTTTTGCTTTTGGAGACAAGATCCCTATAAGTTGCTCGTTTGGCTTTAAACTTGGAATCCTCCTGTTTTGTCTCCTGAGTAAATTGAATCCTTGTGTGCCCCTGAACTTGGTTCATTTCTCTTCTTTCTTTTCCGTTTCGCATAAACCCAGAACCTTCACACTGAACCTTATTAGCGCAAAGTATGGGGTGTACAGGTGTACACTACCACACTTGGCTTCTTTTTCCAAGTAAAAACTAAGGTAATGGCATTGTTTATTAGAAACTCTTGAGTTTTTCAATCCTTGTGGCTTCATTAACAATCCTTAAATTGTTTTACAAAATAAAAAGGTAGAAATAGCTTTTCACAGTACCTTTGGTAGCAGTACATAAATTGTGTCTCACATGTTACTATTAAAGAACACACTCATTTTGTTTTATGTGAGGACCAGTGCCAGTAGTCACATTTAATCTCTTGCCTATTTATTTTGATTTTTTGTTTTGTTAGTCCTTCAGAACATGGTTGTACCACAACATTCCAAGGGGTATTTTAGTATGCCTATAATGATGTCTGTTTTGAGGTAGGCTGTTAACATATTTTCATGCAACGTGTGTAGGCTTGCATGTAGATTTTCAGAGCTCGT
Source organism: Myocastor coypus (assembly GCA_004027025.1). NCBI lineage: Eukaryota > Metazoa > Chordata > Mammalia > Rodentia > Myocastoridae > Myocastor > Myocastor coypus. Next base: position 89,988 of record PVJA010000633.1, on the reverse strand, counting down.
CCGTTTATTGAAAAGACCTTATTCCTAAGAACCATTAGGTTTTATTGTTCTTTCATGTAGTTAAATTTATTTTAAGCTGTGATAATTGAATACTGCTGAACTTTATATATGACTGTTCCACTATCATCAGCTTTAGGAATATTGACATAATTCAACTCAAAACACTGGAGTTTTCAACTTATTACTAAAACTTTAACTGTCAGCTGAATGTAAGTATTTATTTGGCTAACAGTCATTTCATTCTTTTCCAGTAGGAAAGCATTCTGGGACTCACAAGGTGTTTTGTTTTCCCCCCTCGTAGCATTGAATAGAACATAGAAAAGTACATTCATTCCAATTATAATCATAATTATGCTTGTCATTAGGGTGGGATAATTTGAAACAGCCCAAAAAAGAATAAAGCAAGTAAAAGTCACGGGAAACAGGGGGCTTGAGGGTTAGCTCAGTTGCTTAAGTGCCTGCTTGGGAAAACCTAGTCAGGCCTGGGCACCACGTTTCGTTCCCCAGTTCCACACACCTGACCAGACCCGCCCCGCCTTTTTGGCCTGAGCCAGCCTAAAAAAAATGTTTCTCAAAAGTCACATAAGATGTACTACTCAGAGGTAGAAACTCTGCTGAACAGATACCCTTTCAGACTTCACAGACACTATTATGGGATTGTACTGAGTCACTTTATAGTACTTGATGTCATTATAGGTATCTATAGAGCTCTGACACTTTCTTCAATGGTTACATATCAGTGTTTCACATAGGTATACCCTGATTTTATTTAATAAAATATATGTAGCTTTTAAAAGTGATTTTTTTCTTTCTAACAAAGTTATTTATAATTTTATATTCTGGAAAGTACCTGTTACATATTGGAAAAACTGTAGTTAAATATTCACATTAAAGTGTGTGTTCCTTTTTAAGTTAACTGAATCTTGCTAGTTTTACTGAGTTGAGTATTATTGGCCTTTGTTATTTACTTCACATGTAATTATGCGAAGTAAATAACAAATAATTATGATCCTACACTGCCTTTTTTTAATACATGCAGCTGTATAGTGTTGTAATATTTTGAAGAACTAATGTGTTAAGCCTTCAATTTGATATCACAAATGGAGAATATAAGGTTTACTAATTAACACTCATGCTCTGCCACTTATTAGTTATACAGTCTGGGTCCAGTAATGAAAGAGTGGGGCTTCGCTTGTCAGAACCCCTGCCTTTCATTAGGCTTTAATATTGAAATAAAAGAAGTTATAAACAATGTTTGGTACAATGTAAGTTTCCAGTAAATGTTGACTTAGAAATGAAAATGAAGGTGTGGAGATTAGAGAATGTACATTGGTGACCTGGAAAGTGTTTTTAAAGCACCTAGAGCAGGCTTGGAAAGCTTTTGAGACTTTTAAACTCCTCTTTCCCCAAAATTTAGAACTAGAAAAGGGAGTATTGGGGCCCAGCAGGATGGTTCAGTGGTCTAAAGCGCCTGCTTAGGAAAGCTTAGACAGCTGCAGGGACCTCGGTTCAACCCCCAGCACCACATGCTACGCTAGCCCTGCCCTCAGGGCAGGCTGAGCTGGCCATAAAAATAAATAAAAACAAACAAACAAAAGTTCTGAAACAAGAAAATAAAATAAAAAATGAAAATTATTTAAAAAAAAAAAAGAAGAAGAAGAAAAGGGAGTATTTTAAAATGATCCCTGACACAGATTAATATCAGTAGTAAGGCCTCAGATTCAGATCTGCTGATGTGATTTGAATGTAGGACTTGTGTGTGACACTGTACTGCAAGTCCTATTAGTTTTTGAAGAGGAAAAAAATTAGATGACTAGTATCCTTTACTGCTGATAAAGTTGAAGTTCCCAGTGATCAGAGTCCCCTCCAAAGTTACACAGTTGCAGAGCCAATACTAGCAATTGGGTCTCTTGAACCCCAGTTCTAGTTTTGTTCCTACCATATTCATGTATTAAAACACAGAGATTAATTCTGTCATTAGGACTCTTTGAAGAGCTTCTGATAGATAACAAGCCCTTTTAATAACATCAATATTATACAACATCTATCTCTGGAGTTTAAAGTCATTACTTTCATAGCCAATAGTGTTTAATATTGTCTTTATTTAGTTCCTTACCAGTAGTGATTTCAAAGATTAATAAATGTTTTTCATGCACTTTAAGAGCTAGACATTCTTACAATTTTTTTTTTTTAATCTTTGTTTATGAGTCTAAAAATTCTTTTCTTTCAGAACTGGGGATTGAACTGTGGCCCTTGCGCTTCCCAGGCAAGCACTTACCCTACTGAGCTATCTCCCCAGCCCTTAGAAATTCTTTAAACTATAAAATTAATGGGAAATGTTATCAAAAATTAATTTTGCTAAATTCTGCCCTCTTCTAAATATATTGATAGGCCCTTAAAATACCTTTTTAGGTTTTTTTATGTGTTTATTTGTTTGTTTTTGAGGCTAAGGATCAGACCCAGGGCATTGCACACGCTGGTTACACATGCTGGCCACATGCACTGGCCATGCACGTTACCACTGAACTGCACCCTAGTTTCCCCTATAGTATTTTAATCTACCGTATATACTAACAGTGATTAATGGCTGCATAATAATATCTAACACTGTTCAGTTCACATACATATTGTTCCCTAGAGAAGTATGCCTGACAGTAAAGAAAAGGGATGTGTACTTGTGACCTTGAACTCAAATACAAAATATCACCTCCTTTATCTTAAAATTAACAAGTACCTAAATTTCTACGATCTGAAGAGAAACCAGAGTATTAGTACCTAAATTTCTATTTGAATATATTTTATTATAAAATTTTTCCTTTCCAGTTATTCACAATCCAAGGAGAGATGAATTCCATCTAGCCTGTGAATTCAAGAGCCCTTTGGCACCACTGCAGAATTCACCTTTGGTTTAGCATAAACTGATCTTGAGGACATAGGCCCGTGGGTTATTTGGTTCTCAGAGTGGTCCTGTGGCCATAAGCCAAGAGCTGACTTGCACAGTTATGCTTTATCTGACTCCTTACTATTAATAAATGTTACATAATAGGGTAACACCTTGAGTTTTTCTTTGTCCTTTTACCTCTAAATGTTTACACTTTTGTAGGAAGGAAGCATTTCAGGTATCCGAAGGCTACTCTTTTTTTTGTTGTTTTTGGAGGAAGCTTTTCTATAGGAAACTTTTCTGTTAATGATAGTCAAACTAAGCCATAATCTTAAGGTTCTCAAATCTTGAAAGCAAACTGTAAACCTCAGATGTATAATTTTTAAAAATAAACTTTCAGGTACTCTGTTTTTAAATTGATTTTCTTAGCCGGGTGTGGTGGCTCACACCTGTAATCCCAGCACTTGGGAGGCTGAGGCAGGAGGATTGGTGCGAGTTCGAGACCAGCTTGCGCTATACAAGTGAGCTCAAGGCCAGCCTCAACTGCATAGTGAGGACCTGTCTCAAAAAGACAAAAAATAAAAAAAAAAATAAAAAAATAAATTGATTTTCTTCCATATATTTGTGGTACTGAAGTATCTTACTTTAGTGGTTGTTACTATTTTTTCAATTATTTGAATGTATATCATGTATGGTGTAAGAAAATGCTTGATGACTTTGAGCAATCTGTTACTGAATTTGAGACCTAATCTTAATGTATCTACAGTGATGAAGTACAGGAAATAAGAGTTGAATAGAAAACATTTCATAGTGAAAAATAAAGACAAGTATTATATTAACATACAGCATAGAGTAGGTTTAAAATATATAGCTTATAAAATCAGTCTGTAGCTGGGCGTGGTGGCGCACGCCTGTAATCCCAGCACTCGGGAGGCTGAGGCAGGAGGATCAGTGCGAGTTTGAGACCAGCCTGGACTACAAAAGTGAGCTCAAGGCCAGCCTCAACTGCATAGTGAGACCCTGTCTCAAAAAGACAAAAAAAAAAAAAAAAAAATCAGTCTGTAACATTTTAGGCTTTTACTTTATCTTAATACGCGTTTATGTATGTTTTAACAAATGTAAATGTGCTAAATCCAAATCATGAAATGATGTTCTAATTTTAGATTTCTTTCCTCAATTTTAGTTGTTGACCTTCTCTACTGGAGAGACATTAAGAAGACTGGAGTGGTGTTTGGTGCCAGCTTATTCTTGCTGCTTTCATTGACAGTATTTAGCATTGTGAGTGTAACAGCCTACATTGCCTTGGCTCTGCTCTCTGTCACCATCAGCTTTAGGATATATAAAGGTGTGATCCAAGCTATCCAGAAATCGGAGGAAGGCCACCCATTCAGGTAACATGTTTTAAAGTTTGGCTTTTTAAAATATTTTTTTATTATGTTTGTAGTACATATTCATTATTTATTGTGGGAGTTACTATGTGTATATAACCCATCTTAATGTTTTTACTTCCCCTTCTTTCCTCTTCCAACTCTGGATATCTTTCCAATTCATAAAGGAGTGATCTCCTTGATTTCCTATTGTCTTTTATCTTGCTCTTTATTTATACTTTGGGTTCATGTATCATTCATGTATCTCTATTACTTGTTAGAGATGTGGATTTATTAGAAGTAAATAATAGTTACATCATTCTACAGTGGTGAGGGTTATGGGTTTTTTAATGCTTTTTGTGTTTCCTGATATAACACTGATATGTTACACCTTTTCTTTACAATGTTTTGCTTTTGAGTGTTTCTCCAGTTAACAAGTCTGAACCCTGACTCAGAAGTTAAATGCCTTTTGCAGGGTTATACAGCTAGGCTGGTACCCTAACTCCCATCTGAGTTAACCTAGACCGCACTGTCTGGATCACTCAAATAAGGTTAATCTGGCATTGGCTTATAGAGTAGATTAAGCTGGAAACAGATATAAGAATGATTTGGATACTGAGAGAGTAGTTAGTAATAAATTTAGAATAATGGCACTGGAAGTAAAATCAAAGAGACATATTTGGGAAATATTGAAGAAGTAAAAGTATGGACTAGGGTTGTCTATTCCCAATGTCTGACCTGGTGTCCATAGCTATGGGGAAGAGATGAGGAGGGCCTGGGTGTGGAACAACTACCAACATGTAGAACAATTCAGCACTTCTTTTTTTTTTTTTTTTTTTTTTT